>VZTD01006191.1:0-90927 GCA_013397725.1 Rhagologus leucostigma | reverse complement strand
CCTGTCAGAATCGACAGCTTACCAAAAATACAAAGTTATTTTAAACAAAAGCCAAAAATGTTCTCATGATGTAGTAAAATGTACTTTTTAACATGAGTAATTTGNTTCTCATGATGTAGTAAAATGTACTTTTTAACATGAGTAATTTGCATTCTTAAAGATGCTGACTGAGTTTAGGAAAAAGTAAGGGTTTCCCAGAAGCTCAAAATGAGATGGAAGTTTTCCTAACTATGAAATGGAATGTAAACATATGGACTTCTCATAGGTTTCTTTATCTCTTCACTTCCAAGTAGCTCTTGGCGAGGGGGGGCCGTGTAGCCCGCAGAGTCTGGGGGGCCCAGAAAGGGCAGGGGGCCTGTTGCAGCCGCAGTGCTTATCGGACCCAGCGTTGGAGGGGCAGTGGAGAAGCCATTCTCATTTAGGAAACAGTTATGGGGTTTTTTAACCTGTAATGAAAGTTGCTCCAATGTGGACAATATGCAGCAATATCTTTAAGCTGCACCCACCCTCCCGAGACTCCCCTGGTCACAGGATACTCAAAGTCCCGTGGTCCTTTGTCCAGCAAACACCACTGACGTAACCTTATAGGCTGTGCAGGCGTCTTGCTCTCCGTCGGATTGTGGTCCGCAAAAAAGTCCCCTGTCGTCATAGCAGGGTCTGAGCTCTGTTCTCCACCCGCAGTTGAGGGGTCCAGGGTTGTAAGGGTGAGTTGCAGTCTCTTAATTGCAATCTGATATCCCGTTGTTCTGGGCCCATGGGGCTTCGCTGCCGGTCGCAGTCCTCCTCCTCACCATAATCCGAGATCCCGTTTTTCGGGCGCCAAATGTTGTGATAATGAGCGACACAGAGTCCCCAGCAGGTGCAAAGGAGAGCCCCTTTATTGCAAAAACCTGGCCTTTTTAAGCAGTTAGCCGGTTATCTGTTTACATAGTTTTAAGGCACAACAAATGTAATTCACCTAACCACCATACACCTCGATGTGAGCACGTGATGGTCATGCAGCATGTTTTTCTACCCCTAATTCAGCTGTGTCTCTTTCCCACAGTCCTTTTCTACTTAGCCGAAGTAACAGGCCTGAGCCATGATTTTACAAAGGCAACAAGGCCTTCATGCAACATCCCTTGGTTTGAGTATTTGGCCCGGTGAGACTGAACAAGTGACCATGCTACAGTTTGCTTGTGGTTTAACTGTGCTCAGTAGGAATGTAAATATATGTTACCTTAAAGTTCATAATTTCTGCTTATAGCTTTCCTCAACTTCTGTATTCAGTTCCACATTTTGAAAAGCAGTTTAACTGGCAGGACTGGTAACACCAGCAGATAAGACATTATCTGCTTTGTTTGATTAAAAAATCAAACATTCCTAAGGTTTTTGGTCACAGTTTAGATGCTAGTAGGGTAGTTTGTAACTAAAATGTTTGTCTAGAATATTGTTAGATGTTAGTGGATATTTTTAGACTTAATCTGAGGAATAAAGATGGTAGGATAAATTCCAGCTCCGAATGAACCCTTAGCATGTATATGAAAGCAGATCTGAGTTCTACCCTATTTTTTTTACCTGTTTCAGATCCCCTTAGAGGTTTTTATGAATGAGACTTTTTTGTTTTCTCATTTACGGTGCATTATAGTCTGCTGGAGAACTATTAAAGCTTAGATGTACCCCATCCAAATCTGATGTGATATTTTGTGTAATCTTTCCTACAAAACTGCTATGTATTTTGCAAAATTTGTGTTCTACAGTAGCACTGTAATTCTGCTGCACTAACAACAACAATTAACAATCCTGTTGTTGGAAAACTGTGTTCCTCAACAGTGTCGATGCTGAGCTTGTGAATTTAGCTGACAGGTTATATCTTAGGGTATCCTTCTGCCATTTTTAAATTCCAGAAATCCTCCTAACAGGCTTATATAAGATCAAGACTCTTAAAAGTAGAGCATCCCACACAGTCTTTAAAAAAAGATCAAAGCTCTTTTCTATTCACCCTGTTTGTCACAAGAAACAGGTGCAAGGGAGTTTTGCAAAGCATTCATGGATTCAGGAATGAAAATTAAGTATGACATCTTTTCAAACATGTCAGTAATTCACAAGTTCTCTAAAGGCTTGGGGTTGTTAGACCTGGTTTAATTAGTATAAAGATAAAATATAATTGCCAAATTTTCTTGTAGAGCTGTTTCTCTTTTGAGAATACAAAATCTGGAAGTGTTGAGTGGCTTGTTTACTGGAGTTCTTCTGAGAGAGAGAAAGAAAAATTCTGCTTGGGGGCGTTCTGTCTACTCTGACACATGGAAGACGCAACTGGTAGTGAAAAGTCTGTGTCATCAAAAAAAAATTATGCATCCTTCTACGGATTTTTTTTCACGTTTAGATCTGTGTTGAGCATGAACACACATGGCTGTAGGGGATACAGCTGGGAATAGGTGTTGAAAACAAGCTGATGACATTTATCTGCAAGCACCTAACGCCAAACAGCAGACACAGCCCTTCTTTCCTCCCCGATTGAGTTCATCTGTCAATTCTGTTTTGCAGGGCTCCTTTCAAGAGTTTCAGAGATCAACTGAATAAAGAATTTTACCACTTTCATCTTGACGTATTCGCACTGGTCTACTAACCTGATTTGGTCCCAGACTTCAATATTATATCATTCCACCCAGTGACTTTGCTGATGTTAAAAAGCATCTAACATCCAGAGCAGAAGGCAGCACTAGCTTTCCAGACAGACCAGCTGGCCTGCAGTTATCTCCCTCTCTGACCCTGCTGAGCACTCTGTGTGTACTTTTGTAGTATGAACCAAAACAAAACAATTTTCTGTTTTAGAGTTTCACCTCTTTGAACTCTCCTTCACTGTGACATTTCAGGTGCTTAGACGCACTGGCTACTGGGTAGCTCCTGCCTGTCCTTTATGCGTGTCTCAGTGAGAGTGATAGGTTCTGTGTGGTACAGCTGCATCAAGGATAAAATCACACAATAAAAAAACAGAGTTAGCCTTTGTATGTTATTACTATAAAATACAGTTCTGGACATCAAATTTGAGGTCCAAGAGGTTGTTGCTCTCATTCTGCCTCTTAGTTATTAGTAGTCTGTGTCATGTAATCCAAAGCAGAAAACAGAGGGCATTGCCCTCATAGTTTAATCTAATCTCATATTAGCTCTAAAGCCAAGTTTACAAAAATAAAGAAGGATAAATTCAAATGCCAGTAGATAGGCTACTCACATATTAGACATTTAAAGCAAAATTCTCCTGATAGAAAATCTCATGATGTATATAAGAGACCTTGCATCTTTTCCTTGTTCTGTAGCTGCTGTTGACAGGAGTTCTCAATCACTATACTTATTTTGAAGAATGAGCTGCATTTTAGCAACTTTGTTCCAGTTTCCAGGAGTTTCCACCTCATCTGTTAAAATGTTTGTTGTAGTATCAATCCAAAACAATTTATGTGGCAGCAGTAGCATCCTGTAGATTTCTTGTCCTGGGTTACAGTGTATTCTATTGCCATCCTCATGAGCTGTTGAAACCAGGTGTAGCAATGTTCCCTGCCTTCTCCCTCTGGACTATCGCCTGTTAATGGGCCCATCAATGCCTTAACCTCATGACTCACCATCCCATTGTGAGATGCTCCCCCCAGGGGAAGGAGCCAAGCATTCCCACCTGGATATAATCTGGGGTTTGGAACAGCACAGGCAGCCTTTTCCACTGGATTCCCAGAGGAAGACCAGATCCTTCTACACCACCACTGGACCTTCAGAGGAAGACCAGACCCTTCTACTGAATCACTACTTCAACAGGACCATCACTCCAGGAGGACTGCAGCCACCATTTAATCGGACTGCTACCAACGCCCTGACCGTCGGGGGTCAGGTTGTACTCTCACTTCGTCAGTGGGTTGTTTTTTGTACTATTGCATTTATTCTATTTTTTCCTATTAAATTGTGTTTCTGACTTGGAGTCTCTCACTAGTTTGTTTTCAAACTAGTACATTTCTAGAAGATGAAGGATTTAAAAACTAAAATTCTTTTTAAAAAGTTTGTAAGAAAGTTATAAGTTTCAGTAAGTTTCTTTCTGTTGTTTTTTTTTTCCTAGCAGAAAATACTGTTTTATCAAAGTCAGTTTCGCAAATAAATCTCAATTACCAACCCTTCCACCCCCAAACTATCACTTTTGCATTGCTGAAATGCTTCTCATGAAAAAACATGGAAACATCAATATTTCATTCTGTTATTAGAAGTGGAAATCTGAAATACAGTCTTCTAAGTGCATCAAAAAAGATGTTTGAATTGGTCTGATTATATACATATAAATATTTTTGAAGCAGGTTTTTTTTGAATGATTTGTAATTCCTTTTGAAAATAAAAGAAAACTACAGATTTTTCCACAGTTGGGGCATTCCTGTTATCATGCATGTCCGCTGAAATACAGATGCTACAGAACAGTATGTGAAACTTCTTTGAGAAACCAAGTCAACACTCTTTTGATATGGGTTAAATAGACCCTAAATTCAAGACTGTTTCAAGAAATACACAAAGCTCTTCAGACAATACGTTAAACCTTGTGGTTTGACTGAGGAATCAAGTAAATCTGGCATTTTTGGCAAGGTGTAGTATGTGAAAATTACTAAAACAGAAACATCGAAGTGAAATGCAAATGAAAAGTGTGCATATACATTTGATTCAGAAATGACCAATGTAGTCCACTCAAAGCTCAGCCTGCTGAATTACACTGGACATCTCTGCAAGACATATTTCACAGCATAATTCAGGGTGTCTACTGTGTTGTTACATGCTAATCAAAATGCTCTTCCGTATGAGGAAACTGAGTCTAAAAAACCCCCAAAAACTGAATATTTAGCAGGTTTTAAAAAATCAGAGAAAAAAAAGCTGCTATTTTAATCAGGCTCAAAAGCTATTTTGGTCTGTGTAAGTGTCTTGAGTTAATGTATATGCTCTTAGAGCAAATTCAGTAAGTTGAATGTGCATTTGACCGTTCTGAGTTCTCTTCTGTGAATTTGTCATGAAGTATTTATGCACTGAAAAAAGGAGACTTGTGGAAAGATTTGATTTGAGTGAGGCAGAAGGAAAAGCTCTCTGGAACACACTTGGCCACTACAACTTTCCAACTGTTATCCATTTCGCAGGAAGGTCTTTTTGCTTTTTGTGCTCAACTTCAGTAATGTGAAATTTACCTCTTTCATCTTGAATAATTTACGCTTGCTTGGGTTTCAGTTGGTGGATGCATGATTATTTCCATTTGCTCCATTTTTGCTAGTTTATTATTTCCTTTTAAAGCATATTAAAAATTAATAAACTTTTCTTAGGAAATTGATTTTTTACATAGGTCCAGATCTAGTGCTCAAAGTTGTAGTGTCTTCATTTCAGTGTACTTTTCTCTGGGATATCTGTTAAGCTGATAGCATGAAATAGCATTTATTCCAAATCTGTCAGCTTTTTTCATGGCTGGTATGTCTGAAATATGTCCTAATTCCTGCAGTTTCTTGTTACTGTTAGGGGATGTTGAATAGTCAGGACCAATGAACTGTGACTGTTAGGGTTTTCTTAAACTTCTTATTTTATAAGGTTTCTCTCGCTATATCTCATTTATCTTTCTCTTCCTTCCCCTCCTCTCTTCTTCAACAAGTATATCTTCATCCCTTTAAATATGCCTTTCCAGAACCACCTGTCAATATGTTTCCACACTTACAGGGGAGGAGGAGCAAACAAGTATTACTTGCAAATCAAAATTAACAATGCCCAAACTTATTGATTCTGTTGACAATGAATGATGAGACTTCTCTCTGGTAAGACTCTTTACCCACACAACTATTAATAAAGGACAAAAAAGAAAAATCAGCAATTAATTTACCCAGTTCATACTTTTGAAGTTTCACTGGATTTTTTTCCCCACTAAAATGTTAAAGTTCTTCTCTACTTTTAATCAAGACTTCAGTACTGGTGGCTGTATGCAAGACTTGTATTCAACAGTTCGGTTCACTATTGCTATGAATATGAAGCTTCAGACTGTAGCCACAAAATAAATCTACTTGGAGTTGCTTTCAACTCAGATCTAGTTGTTCCTAATCTGAAGTTTGCATTGGGGCATACACACAAAAAAAGTCCTCCTCAAAATTGCAGACTTCTTGTGCTAAGTCCTGATGGAATCTTGTCCATATAAATACTTCTAAGACTTTGATCCTCAAAGGATGATTGATCTAGGTTGATAAACATCTTCAAAATTCCTTCTGAAGAGGATGAAATCTCATGAGATTCTTGAAGAATCCATAACTCCACACTTAGTCATGTAAATATCTGTAACCAACCATTTCAGATGTTCATTTGAGCTGTGCTTTGTATTGCCTTGGCCCTTCCCGGTTCTTACCAGACAGTAAAAGAAGCATAAAAATACTAAAAAAGATACTGTTTCCATAGCATTTGAAGTCCAAGAAGAAAAAGATGTACAAGATATTTTCTGAAAAATTGAGACATTTAGTAAAATTACAGTAGTCACCTAAACAGCTCCAACTGCACTGGCTTTTATCATGACAACAATACATAGGGGCCACAGCTGATAGATGTTCCATGAATGAGTTGTTCTAAGTGCAAAAATAGTCAGTGCCCCTAACAGTTTGGTCCAAGCTATATATAAGGTATTTTTATTATTGCTTATAAATAGAGTGCCATTTGACTACCTTAACTCATCTCTGTCACACTCTCAAGTGTTCTTCCATTGGTTTGGCCTTGAGACACAATTTGAAGAAAAGCGAAAAGTATCTTGCAGGTCATTTTAAGGAATATGTTTAACTTCAAAATTGTATAGATAGGCAAATAAACTGCATGCTTCATTATGGAGGTACATGTACATGTACGGGGGCGTGGCTCCCCTTGCTGGCATCCAGTAACCAGCTAAGTAGATAGCTGTTGGTTCTTTAGTGTGTATTAACTAACAGTGATACTTTCCATGCAAAAATACATGTATACATCAATACACTGCTATTAGCATTGAAGAACACTAATTTCAGCATTGAAAGATGTCTAGAAAAGCTTAATGGATACCTTTTTTTCGTGCTTTTTGGGCAGCGTTATGAGGAAATCCTGAACTGCTCTTTCACAGATTAGGGATTTCCACATGACTTCTCACTTCATCACTAGCTGGTTTTGTTTTTCCTTCATCACTACTGCACTGTAGTCATCCCCCATTTTTGTGAAGGAGTCATTTGTTTCCAGAGACTTTGCTATGGCACCTGCCACAGATAGTATTTTAATGCTTCATAGCTATTCCTTTCTTCGCACAACAATTCATAAAAGTAAGGCAGTAGTAATATCCTCCCCTTAGAAATAGCAGGTGAGTCAGAAAATTATTCCGCACAAAATTATTCATTAATTCTGAATGTCTAAATGAAATGTGAAGAACCTTAGTTCTTACAAGTGTTGTGGTATACCTCCTGGTATATTCAAGAACAAGTTCAGTTGCAAATATGACAGCATATCACTTCTCAAAATAATTGTATAAACATCAAGAAGAAGTTGGGTAATTAATGACTACTTGCAAAATGTTTTATTTGGATTTTAATTCCATGAAAATATAAATAGGGAATACAGTGCTCCAGGATATGATTATTGCTTTAACCATCAACCCGTGCTTTCTTTTCCTTTCTTTATTTATTAAACAGGCTTTCAGCTTCTGCAAATAATTGCTGTTCCACTTTTCTTTTTTACACAACCAATATTTATTTGTATTTGCTACTAAACCATGTACCAAAGTGCCACAGTCACACACCATTTGAAAACTTCCAGGAGTAGTGATTTCACCACTTTTCTGTCCAACTTATTCCAATGCCTTGTACCCTTTCAGCGAGGAAATTTTTCCTAATATGCATTCTAAACCTCCCTTGGTGTAACTAGAGGCCATTTCCTCTCATTCTGTCACTTGCTTCCTGGGAGAAAGCACTGACCCCTACCTGGCTACAACCTCCTTTCAGGTTGCAATAAGGTCCTCCCTGACCCTTCTTTTCTCCAAGTCCTTAACATTAAGATGCTTAGGGTCCATCAGTCATGCAGGACTGTCACTTGAACAGGGTGTTCAAGGCTCACCTGAGTAAGGAACTGTCACCTCCAATGTGCAATGCTAGAAATGAATGCAAAACTTTGCTTTCACATTTTACAGACGCTGGGTAACAACAGCATTGTGAGGTTTCAGGCCTGGAGTTCAAATCCAAAGATTAAGAGTAGAGTTCACTTTATTAATTCAACCTGTTCCTTTTATTTTTTTTCCCAATAAAGTCTTCACCTATCCCATCTTGTTTATTTGCAATTTTTCCTTGTCTCTGCCTCACTTCTGTTTCTGATTTCTGTCCAACTGTTTTTCAGTCTACGCAGTCTCAATCTCCATTATTTTTCTAGTGAAGTCTCTGTCTTCTTGCTCGTCAGGTCCTAGTTTCATCTACCCGTTAGCTGTCTCCACGTTTTACGTATAATCCAGGAAGAATGTGTAATCAGAATTTTCTTCCAGTCTTTGATTTTCCCTTTCATCTCCAGTGATTTGCAGAGTCCTGTTTCCTCTTTCCTTGAATTTTGTCAGATCCTTTCTATCCCTCCCCACTTCCCTGGTTTCTTCTATTCCTCACAAATGCACCTTTTGCTCAAACAATGCCTGCAAAAACTGCTTCTGTCTCCTGGTTACTTGAACTACAACAAGAAGAACAAGGTTGTGTTTGAGCAACATTGAGCTCGATGTAGCCAGAGATAAAAACAGTCCAGAAATATAACTGCAAGAACAGATTGTGAGAACATCAGTTTACAATGTTTAATAGATGAATTTCATTCGAGAAATGTAATAATATTTCTTGTTTTTCTAGGTTTAACTTTCTTCTCCCTACACATTAGAACTGTTGTTGTCTTGCTCCCTTGCTTGCCTGGATCTCTGGCTGCATAAAATCCAACCCTGTGAGACAGATTTCGCACAAGGAGATGGAGCTTAGGCATGTGTGACTCACCCTTGTCAGAAACCATTCAGCTGAGGCATACCTCATGCAAATCTAACCTTCCAGAATAAGTTTTAGTCCTCTCACAAGTCTTAAAATATAAAATGCAATTATTTGAAGATTTACAGCCTTCAGAAATGTGTATAAGTTTGCTAGTTTTCAAAAGAAGTAAGTTATATTCTTGGCCCACAAGCCATCATTTTACAGCATGTCATGCCTCTCCTCCAATGAATGAGGACTCTAGTGAAAAACCGAAATATTAATAGACTTTTCATGCATGGACAAGACTTTATGTTTGTCAGTGGCCTCATTCTTGGAAACAGCTGAGCTGCTTTTCCTTAAATTTTCAAGAAAAGGTCATCCTAAGGCTAAAGCCCAGTGTGGAAAATTTCAGTTTAAAAGATCTAAGTTTTACAACTGAAAGCTCAATCTTACAATATGGAATACCAGACAATTCTAGCATATAATATATTACTAGTCTTTTATATATGTGTTTTTTCACATGCAGATGGAACCTCTGTAAAGTGCTCTGTTACTGCCCCTGATGAAACCAGTTCAAGTATTACCTTCTATTTAGTAGGGCATGCTTAGACAACTGCTAAGCAATTGATAATTCATCAATATGTACAGTATTTGCCAGTGTTTTTCAGTATGTTTTTGATGTAAAACTAGCAATTTTAAAAGAAGTACACTTATTTCCTTCAACTGGACTTGCGGCTAGTTTAATGAATATTGCTGTCATAGTTTAGAGACATGTGGTTTTTGGTTTGAGTTTTTAAACACATGTAATTGAAGAGTGAATGAATACATGTTGAGGGCTGTGTTAAATGATTAATTGTTCCTTGCTATGCTTCAGGAAACAATCTGTTTTAGACTGGGAAAGATGTTTTGGAGAACTGATCAGAAACATTCTGATGTACAGTACAGTGATTTGAGAGATTTGTTATCTGGCAGTGTTTACTGTGAAAGGATAACTAGGCAATCTTTGTAATGTAAAAGATAGAGGAACTTTTAATTAGATCCTTTTTGCTTCTAAATCACTATGGCATGTCTGGCTTTCATCTCATTAATAAAGGTACTACAGGTAGTAAATCAAACTGCATTCATTTGAGCAACCTAGTGATTCACCATTCTCAGCATGATTTACAAAATGTCACTCAGCTGTGCTCCTTGCTGTCAAAAATTAACCCCAGTATATATTCTTTTTTGTTTCCTTCCTCAAAAGAGAACCTTGGAAGTGGAATAGCTATTTCATGAGAAATGCAAATTTCAGGGTAAAACATTAATTTCTATTAAGTCAGTGAAGAAGAGAAAATCTTCACAACCCCATGGTTTTCCTCATTTATACTGAATTAAGATGACGATTTTTTATATTTTTATGAACTACAGCCTTTTAAAGTACTACAAAGAAGCACACATAAAAATGCTACACTTTATATTCACAATCAAGTCTCCTTGGTCAAAATTAGAAGAGAAAAAGAACTACATATTTATCCAAAATGCAGTATAATAAAAGAAAATTTAGCAATTTTTCAGCATTCATACATTCACGTTATCAGTATCTAATCTTTAAAACCACAGTAGTTTTGGTCCCTTAACTTTAATAGTAATCTCAGTTTTAGCCATTTGTAGTTCTGCCAATTATTTTGCAGTGTTTGCAAACCAGGGAACTCACTGACCAAAAAGCACTTTAAACTTTTCTGCTGTAGTGCTATGATAGCAGTCATAATAACTGCTGAACTGACAGAATATTTGAATTTCATTTTGCTAGGCTTCCATTCTGAAAACACATTTACATTACATAAATCGTAATTAACTTCCTCCATATAAATATTCCCATTAGTTCAGTGCCTGAAGGATACACTTTACTTTAGTTTGTGAGTAGTCCCACTGCACACAATCTTACAAGATTAAGGCCTGAAGCAGTAAAACGCCCTTTGTAGGTGCTAGTTAGGCCATTTTCATACTTGATTTGAACTGGATATGAACCCTGCTCATGAGAAAATGAACAGCAAAAATCAAGTGTGGAAGGCACTGAGAGATAGAAATAGATAGTACTTAAATACATGGTTTTGTGGAAGCTGAGTTGACAGAAGTTGAGTTGGAAGTTTGCTTAAGTGATACCTCAGTCAGTGAAAATCAGCAGGGCTTTCCATTCAAGTATGTTTAAGAAATAGGAGGTTTCGATGACTTCACAATGAAGAACACTGGGGCAGGATCATTTTCATCCAGAAACTTTAAGGTGTTACTTTCCATTTGCTAATATATAGACCGTCAGAGCCTCAGCTACTGAGAAAAACGGATTAGCTTTAAATATATTAATAGCTTATTCTGCTTCCATAATCCATGGTAACAGTTTTCTCTTCCATATCCTGTCTTTCTGTTGGTTATTGATTCTGACCCTTCCTACAGTGAGGAGTGGAAAAGTATGAATAGGTTGTTTGGTTTGAGGACTTCTCTCAGTGAGCAAACCAATGTTCTCACTGGGATCCCTGTATCTCAACAAGTTAAAATTTAATTAGAGTGCTCTGGAGAGATATACACAGCAAAAGACAAAAATGGTATAAACAGGTAAGATTGTAAGATACAATGAAAATAACAAATTATACATGAATATCTTGGGTTAACAAGCAGAAAATATACTTCCTAAAAAAATATTCTTCACAAATTTTCTGAAGTAAAATATCTCAGCTAAGAAAGTGGAAGCTAAACACTATCCTTATACAGTGTTAATAGCTCATTCTTTTTTATATGCTTGAGTTCGTATTTATTTTAAAAATAAAGGAAGGCTTTTTTTGACTTTGTAGTTTATTCAAGTGAAGGACTTGACGTATTTGTAGCCATGCCTCTGTGCAAAAATTTGCATGGATTTTCTACTAGCAGTCAACCATTGGTAGGCAGGGGAGCAGGGTAGCAGATCATTGGCAGTAGGAGGGTAATCCCACTGATTTTGTTGTAAGGAGATCACAAGTATAAAACTTGGCTTGTCTGTCTTCTTCCAGTCTGCTTGTAAACTTGAGATGGCTGAGAAGACAATGAAGGAATCTTCTAGTAAGCCTCAGAAGAAGAACATTAAAAGAAATGCTGAGAAAATACACAATTTCTATATGGGTACTGCCACTCTCAGGAAATGCTGACAAAACATAATGTTCTACCAAGATGAGAGAATTTGAGGGCGGGAGTTATTCTGCATAAATGTTCAGAAAAAAACCCCATCAAATAAGGTCCCCATTTTTCACTTTTTGCAGCAGATGAGACTCAGATGAAACTATTACACTTCAGTTGTCCCTCCACTATAGCAATTACTTTTGATGACATAAATAGAGTTTATTTTTCACATTCATTCAATCCTTGATTGAATTTCCATGTGTGCCTGAAACCCAAGAAATTCAAGACAGAAAGGAAAAAGCATAATTGATATCTACTTTCTTTCCTAGATACGTGGTAGAACTCATGTCTTTCTTCAAATGTGTCATTGTGCTGCTTTGGCAGACCCTCCTTGGTCTTTTGACCTTGACAAAAGTCAAACCATTGGGAAAGTTTGTAATGCACATACTGAAATATGTATATCTTGACAAAAGTGTTGTTGAACTTCATAAATTACAACAAACCAATGAGAACAGAAAGATAACAATTAGACTACTAAGCTGCAATACAGCATTATCTTATAACTCTGTAAAAATGCAGGATTTGAGCATTTGTGCCTTATGTGTCCTGGAAAAAATCTTTTCCAATTATGGTACTTAGACCTTTTAATGTTTTGTTAGCATTGTCATTTAGTGTCTTGTTTACAGCAACAATATTCAGTAAGGGAAATGCAAAGTGAGCATACCAATAGCAGCGAGAAATATAAAAATTGGAAGTTGTCTTTTGCAAATCTAATAATATTTTATGGTCTTTTGAAAGGTATGTAGAATTCTTTAGCTCAGTGCCTTATTCCCTTGAAGGCAATTTCTAGCAAGGCTATGAATTCAACTGAATTATTTCAGTTTAAAATGTACAAAAAACCCCTTCACTGATTATTCTTCACTATATATCTTTAAACTGTTTTTCCTGGGGCAAAGGAAAGTGGAAATAATGACTTTACGGGGTGCAAACTCATTAGATCCACAACTAGAGCTTTAGTGTCTGCAGTCCCATTATCTCATCAAAATATCATTTTGATTGTCATCACACCGTACCAGGGCTTGCTTTGCTGCCTCTGCCTTTCTTGGATATAGAACAGGCATCTATGCAATGTGGGTTTTGGACAGCATTGAAGTGCAAGCAGAGATTCAGATCACCTGCACCCACTTTGGAGATGTGCATTAATGAGGAATCTGAGACAGAAAGGGGAAGCATCTTGCTGTAGTTTGTGAACAGAATGTCACAGGCGGAATGAAAACTTGAAAAGTCAAAATTTCCAGACTCTAACTTGTTCCTGCAAACTGCTTCTCCTTAGATGGAATTCCACATTACTGTGGAAAAGATTGCAAAGAAGGGTAAGAAATGAGACTGAGAGGAAAGAAGTCAGATACTTTCCTGATGCTGAGCAGAAGTAATAATGCAAGACTAATCAGCAGTGTTGACATTCAGAATTTTTGGGGCCTCTATGTTGATTTTAAGCAGCTATCTTGCCCTTTTTGTTATACTACAGAGTAGACAAATGAGCAAATAAAATTTCATTAAGTCTATCTATTCAGTCTTTTGCCTGCTTTGTTGTGTGCTCTGCTGTCAGTGGTTTAAGAAGGGACTCCTCCACAATGTTTTTCTCTTACCAGATGTGCATGTCCTTACAAATAGAAAAGGCAAGAGACTGAGTTTCCATTCCTTTGTGCTCCTAGTAAAAACCCATGGGTATTTTTTGTCCTTGAAATCAAAATCACTAGGCAAATAAACTGAGCTACACTGTTGGAAAGGTTAGTCTGTGTTTTTGAAGTTTCATACCAACTATGCTGATGACAATATGCAATACCAGCATATAAACACAGGGAAGAACCCTGTAAAAGCACCTTGGTCTTTAGTGATATGAATGTCTTCTGTGCTTTATTGCCGTGTCCCACTCATTTTCATTCTGCCTTCCTGGTTTAACAAAAGTCACTACAAAAATCATCATTCTCTACAGAAAAGTCCAAGGGCAACACACATGCAATGACTACATCTGTCTGGGCTAAAGATTTACCAAGGTGCTAAAAACTGTCATATCTTCTCAAGCAGGACAGTAATCAAAAATTAGTTTCCTAACCACTGGCAGAGTGTTCTGTCTGGAATTTAAGATAAAATATGACAAAATTTCTTGCTTTGGTTAGGTTATGGGGGAAGGGTTTGATGTAGAGATTAAGCTACAGAAGAAAGTCCAGGATACTTTTTGACTCAGCTCCTCTCTGGAGCATTTTCTGTGCCTGATGTAGGCATCTTCTTGCTCAGTATCCTTCTCCCTTTTATATCCCTAATTTTCCCATGATGTTTTGTATCTAAGTTGAGATTTGTTAGGAGACTAAAATTAGGCTCACTTTTTCCAGGTCTAAGTCCTTTTTACATCTCGTACTATTTTTAGTAGCCAAAATTCTTTCTTTATACCTCAGCAAAGACAAAAGCCGGACCCTGGCTCTTTTCTAGCAACTAAAAATCTGGTCTACAGTAGGAAAAGCCTGAAACAACTTCCTATCAAATATTTGCTCTTGGTGAGGAAAAAAGCTACATGTGCTTATACCTAATATTTCAGCAATCCACCATCTCTATGGCAACATTACGTAAACCAGTGTGGTGGTGCACATTTTATTTCATTTACCTTCCCTCATTCTCTATTGCTTTTGTCATCTGTCATGTGACACCGGCCGAATACCAGGCACCCATAAAATCCACTTACTCACTCCCCTCTGCACCTCAACAAGGAGAGAAAATTTTATGAAGGGTTCATAAGTTAAGGATCAGGAGAGGCAGATCATTCATTAAATACCATCATGGGCAAAATAGGCTCTAATTAGAGATATAAAGTTAATTTATTGCTAACAAAATCAGAGCAGGATAATGAGAAGTAAAATAAGCCTTCAAAAACACCTTCCCCCCACCCCTTCCTCCTTCTAGCTCTGCTTCCTACCCCAGCGGCACAAGGAGACAGGGAATGGGGGTTATGGTCAGTTCATCACCCGTAGCTTCATCCCCCTCCTCAGGGGGAAGAGTTGTTTCCCTGCTTCACCATGGGGTCCTTCCCATGGGAGTCAGTTCTCCATGAACAACTCTGATGTGGCTCCATCTCAGGAGAAGCAGCTCCCCGTGAACTGCTGCAATGTGAGTCCAATCCCACGGGCAGCAGTCCTCCCATAACTGCTGCAGTGTGGGTCACTCTTCCACAAGGTGCAGTCCTTCAAGGACAGGCTGGTCCAGTCTGGGGGAAAGGCCCTCTCTCCATGGGTCTCCCACAGGATCACAGCCTCCTCTCAGACATCCCCCTGCTCTGGCGCGGGACTCCTCCACGAGCTGCGGGTGGATCTCTGCATCCCTGTGGACCTCCAGGGGATGCAGGGGCACAGCTGCTTCTCCATGGTCTTCACCACGGGCTGCAGAGGAATCTTGGCTCCTGTGCCTGGAGCAGCTTCTCCCCCTCCTTCTTCACTGACCTTGGTGTCTGCAGAGTTGTTCCTCTCGCATGTTCTCACTCTGCTCTTCTCTGGTCACAATGAAAACTCCGCCCCAACCTTAACCTTTGTTTTGATTTCTTCTTAAATCTCTTATCACAGAGGCATTACCACTGTTTCTAACCGGCCCAGCCTTGACCAGAGGCAGGTCCAGCTTTGGAGCCACCAGAGAGTGGCTCTGCCTGACACTGGAGAAGCTTCTAGAAGCTTCTTACAGAAGCCACCTCTGTGGCCCCCCTGCTACCAAAGCCAGGCCATGCAAACCCAATACATCATCATAACACACTGATAATCATTTTCTCTCATTACAACATTTATCTTGGTACTTCAGATGTTGTTACAATCCAGTTTATACCCAGAAGTGCAAAGAAAGCTAAGTTTCCGTGCATAAACCAGAAAGAACTTAGAAGGTTCAAAATATTCCTAGAAATGAGATTAAAACCAAACGAGATTAAATGTTGATCCCAAAAATTTGATGTATTTTATTCAGTAGTAGAGAGGTAAAAAGAAAGAAAGAGAAAAGTAGAGAAAAGTTAGAAAAAAAAGCCAAGGTTACTTAAAAAGAAAAGCTTAGGATAGGTCACCACCACACTGTGCTACCTTTAGTGCTGCCGAGATGGGGTGGGGGGAGCGAAGCAGTTTTAGCCCCTTTTTTTCTGTTGTTTGAAGCGTCTTATCTGCCTTCTCCAAACTCTGGAGCAGTTTGGCTGGAATGCGGCAGCCCATCCTCCGAGTTGCAGGTGCGGTGTCCGGCTGCTGCAGCCGAACCTTGGCCCACTCGCGGTGCTCTCACCACGGGACGCAGGAGTAGGGTAGGGGTTCCACAACTCACTCGTCATTCTGGTCCAGGGGTGCGGGATCAGGGGGGTTCTCCTCAGGCGGGCAGCGTCGGCTCCAGGATGCCTCAGAGTGTCTCGCAGCAGGCAATGGTGGTGGTGGCGGGGGAAAGGCAAAGGTCAGGGGCTCTGCCCTTCGCTTTTCCCTCTGACCTACACCAGTTTCGCCTTCCTTTTTATGGGCCTCAAGGAGGGCTACCCATGGTCCAAACCGCCCATTTTATGATAAGCAGACAAAATGATGAGGCGTTTTTGGAGCTTTTCAGGTTTTGAGCAGTCATAATGACAAAGCACCTTTGGAGCCTTTCTCTTGTTATTAGGCTCTCACAGATGTGTAGACCGACCTGTTAGAAACTAAAAATGTGAATACCCTCCACAGAAGTTGGAAAGAATTGGCTCTGCCTCATCACTGCAGTTTTCAACACTTGATCTTTGCTTGTATATTGTTGTTAAAGTCATTGAAGAGACCGTAATTGCACTCATTGAATTAGATATTTTGGCTTATGCAAGCCCAGTTCAGGTCCTGAAGCAAAATTGCTGATTTTAATCCAGAGCGTTTGCAGTAATTTTTGTGGTAATGTGATACCCAGCACCCAGATACCCTTCTGTCCAGTAAGATTCAACACAACGTTAACCACATATGAACTTAATACAGAACAATACAGATTTAATTTGAGACAGTGACAAATTTCAGGTTGATTGCTTTTTTATCTGAACTGAATCCCTGAAGAAACAGAGTAACTTCGAAGAATACTTATCGTCTCATCTGGAAGAAATAACAAGAGAGAAGAGAACTTACATCAGTCACTAAAGTAGCATTTTTATTGCACTTTTTAAGAGCTTGAGACCTTGGTTAAAAAACAGCTGTAAGGAGACTGAGAACTTTCTAATTCCTGAAGCATCAAGAGGTTTTATCACATACAGGTGCACACAAGATCATTTGCTTTAAAGTTGAACTCTTTCACTGCTACCATGATTTATGGCAGAGTATTGTCAAGACTCAACAATTACCATTTTTTGCATACTGTTTTCTTTGAGAGCTCACAGTTCTGAAGCCTGAGTGTTTTAGGCTTCCCTAGTGGATTTGCTCCTTTGTTTCCTTATAGCACAGTAACTCGTAAAAAAAACTATCTGACCTTGCTCCCACCTGGGTTGCTCAGTTAACTTTTGCATTGTTTATTCTTCATTCCTCTGCTCAGATATTACAGGCTTCACAGATAAAACTGAGAGCACATCTGTAAGAGACTGAAATATTATAGTTCATGACTTAAACATTTTCATGAAGTACTTTTTTACAAAAGCTGCATAGAAGACCACCACACCCTGCGTGGGGCTCTGAGAGGCCCTGGGCCCGATGGCTGATGAAGATAAGATAAAGTAACAACTCAGGGCTGGGGACATTCACAAAGGACAAATTTAACACCTCCGAGGTGGAGACCACAGCCCCGGGGCTATCAGCTGGCCAGGCTCACACAGACCCTCCCACCAAAGGGTGGGGGAGAGAGGCCTTGGGTGTGTGCTGGAAAAGCCTCTGGTGAGAGGCGCAGTGACCGCCCATCCTCCCCTGTGCAGAGGAGCCCAGCTGAGGGGCCCTGCACCCGGGGAGGAGCTCATCCACAGCAGAGGGGGTGTCATGGCCCAGCAAAGGGCCCCCCAAAGGGGTCCCCAGACCCTGCACCGGAGCACCAGAGATGATGCAAGAGACCCTCAGTGTCGCAAGGGACAGTGCCAAGCTGGCCCCTGCAGGGGAGGTACGCGGGCGTTCCCACCTGCCCAAAGCGTATATTAACCCATGGGATTCCTTACTCTTCGGCGTGTGGCGGCGTGGCGGGGCGTGTGCTGGCGTGGCGGGGCGTGCGGCGGCGGCCACGGGGGACCCTCACCACCAGAAGAGCAGATGGAGGGGAGCAACGAGACGTCGTCGGGACCCCTGGATGGGTGATATGCCTCCACCTAACCGCTGTCACCTCTCCCTGTCCCCCTACCCCACACGCACACCTCTTTTTCTGTTTCTTTCTTTCTTTCTTTCCTCTTTCCTTCTCTTTGCCTCTCTACTATCAAATAAAATACCTCAATTTTTTGGCATCAACATTTAATCTCGTTTGGTTTTAATCTCATTTCTGGGAATATTTGGAACCTTCTAAGTTCTTTCTGGTTTATGCACAGAAACTTAGCTTTCTTTGCTCTTCTGGGTATAAACTGGATCGTAACAACATCTACACCACATATGCAGCCAGAGAATTTAAATTCTTTATTGGTGTCTAATGGGGCTGGGGGGTGTTATCTGTTCCACGTGTTTCACAGATTAGGAAATAGAGAAAAAATAAGTTTTTGTCAACAGTGCCTAGCCGATACAAAGTATGTGCAGTATTTGTAAGTCATTCTACTAAATACATTTTTGACAAAGGAATGGGGTTTCTTTTTCTCAAATAAATACATTTAATTTTGTATTATAGTGTGCTTCAATCCTTTTACCTTTGGTACCCTCTCTTATACATTCTATCTTTCCTCCCAGTACAACAGAAAAAAAGACAAGTCCTCTGGCAGCGCAGATTATTATCGCAAACAAAGGAAAATACATTCAAATCTGTGCCATAAGATGCTAGCTATAGTAATTGAATTTTACACATATTACTTTAAGAACAACTAAGTTTACAATACAGAGTGCTTAAACAGTGCTTTAATTAAAACCTTCTCTAGGAGGGGATGGTGTTCAAATAAAGTGTATGCTGCTAGACATCTATAAGGTAATAACTTCAGAGTGTGTGCTGTGCTGTGCTTTGCTCCATATGCTTGAAGGTGCTGACCTATAAAAATTTACTGGATAGACAAAAGGTTAGAGAAGTGTCTTTAAATCACACAGTAGATAACAGATACCAACTCTGCATGGTGGAATTCCTTGGTCTGGGGCCTCCTTCTCAGCTGGCTTCAAGTGCCACAGCTCTGCTGTTCCTCTTCTACCTTTTCAAAACTTTATTTGAAGAGCAGCAATGAAGCTTCTTGGTTTCCAGCAGAAAACAGAGGATTTCTCTCGATAAGATTTACAAGCAGATTTTTTGCATATTTTTAGCCTGTATTAACCCATGATTGCTCATCCAGAACTGTGGGAAGAGATGGGATTGAGTTGAGCTGCAGGCTGTGGGATGTGCCTGCAGAAGCACATGGCAGCACAAAAGGAGCACATGGCGGCACAGAGAGGCTTCTCTCCGCTGGACCCTGAGGGGAGGAGGTGTCATGCAGCAGACCCCCATGGAGAGGAGCCTGCCAAAAGCTGACAGACGGGTGAACAGTGCATGATCACCCCACAGAACGACATTTAGAAAGCATGTTGCTGACATGGCAACATGGGATAGGTCATGTAGTGAGGATTACTGTGTAAGGAAATACTGTCCTTGAAAAAGTGTACGAAACTAGCTCGTTTCCCTTGAATAAACTATTCCGATTCCCTGCCAGTCTGGATCCGTGTCTCAATCGCTACACAGAACTACCAGGGTGTTTATCAGGGTAGATAAATAAACTCTTAGCAACTAAGACACAACACTGTTACACACACAGAGGTAAGCAGTGTTGCATTTCACAATTTTGAAGCCTTACAAATTCAAACTCCAATCCCTGCCCCACTAAATCAAGTTCCTTATAAAAATCAGTAAAGTAAGTCAACGCACACACATCTGTGTGCTTTACCTGTAGATTAGCAAATCGCCTTTGAACAAAATTACATTTTTATTAACCAGGAAACTTGAACACTACAAAAAATTTAATAGAAGTTTTTGATTCAGCTTATGACATTTTAAGATAATAAGGTTTTAAATGAGTTTTGGGTTTTGCAGAAAATAATATTTTCTTCTCAGCCATCTCAAATGCTTGTTTCTAAAGCCAGGAGATTTATCTTCTGTGCTCCGCTGTATGATCTCAGAACAAAAGATTGACATGAGAATTTGTAGCAATTGTTAATTTATATTGACCAGAGACTTCACTTCTGAATTTTACAAAAAATGTCTCCCTTCAGTTGTATCTTAAATTTTTATCAGACTCTGGAATGATAACTGAACTTAAATTCAGTAAAGTACTGAGCACATGGATAACTGAGTAATTCTTAGTCCCATCAAAGTATGAATTTAGGAATGGCTCAGTACTTAAAAGTAAGTATTACTGAATTGAGTAAAAAAGAATTGCTTAACAATATACCAAGCATTGTTACACTACTTATTTTATGCAACCTTGTTGTCCTTCCTTTCTGTGAGGAAACTACAAGGTCAGGAAAAATTTAGTTGAGAGTATTCCAGTGTTCAGGGCTATAAGCTTATGATTTGTAGTTCATAAGTATCTGGACAGACACTCAGTGCTGATCTGCTAATATCATAAATGTTACACTGATAAAGTATAAGGTGTCTGCTTTTTGACTTCTAACCTTATGTCTGTATTGCATGATATAAATACATATGCTGGAGACTTCTGGTTGCTGCAAAATTGTAATGTGCTGTTTTGAGAAATACACAAATTAACCCCACATTTTGGGCAAAATACGTTTTTGTGACAAAAATCCAGAGTATCGTGTGCATAACTAGGACAAATAGAGTAGTTTATATTGCTTATTTTCATCACAGCATGAGTAGTAAACCAAGATATTATTCCTGAGCATGAAACAGCATGTTGCTAGAGAAGCAAGGACAATCATTTTTCTCTCTACTGTAAAAGGTAACCTGAATTTCCAAGAAATTGCCATTAGAGAATAGTAAGATATCAAAGCCATGAGTGTAACATCATAGAGATTATTGCCTGGCCATTTGGAGCTGTCTCAGATTTCCTTTGACTGGGGACATCTTTAACTGGAAGTGGAAAGTCTATGCTTCGTTGTGGTTGCAGTACACGCAAAGAACTGAAGCTAACAGATTAGCTACGGCTGGATAGATACATCTGAATATGTAGTAGTTCTTCTCCCAGAATTGTCAAAATTCTAGAAGAAAATTGTCAAAAAATACTCTCTGAGCGTGTCCTGTTTATCCCAGGGGCCATTTTAATGTATTTTTTCTTTCATTCTATCAGTTCTCTTATTCACTTTGTCTTTTGACAGAGAAGAACTTGGCTGTGTTGCAAAAACCCAGAAGCTGCCACTTCTGGGTGTCCACCAGCTTGATGAAGCCTTCAGAATCCCTGTAAAATGTACAGAGTCTTCTCCAAAATGGACAATTTTGCTGACAGAAACATTGAAACAGTTATGATTACTGGACATAGTATTTTTAGTATTATGTCAATAGAATAATATATCCCTTTGGGCTTCTATGCTTGTGTCTGGTGGTCATGATGAGAAAGATTTTTATGGACTGGTAAAAAACAAATACAGTACTCTTGCAAGGCCTAATTTACTAATACTGAGTTGGCTCTCAATTGCTCTAGGCTGTTCACATGTGGCAATAATCAACCTCCACATACAGCCCAAAGGCATCTTGGTTATTTGTAGGACAAGAATGCTAAAAATAATTTTGCACAAACCTACTAAATAGTAGCAGAGTCCCCACTTTATCTTAATGTGTGTGTCTTCTTTTAAAAATTGAGGAAAGTTACTTTGGGTGTGCAGTTTTCTCCTTCTTTGCTTAATAAACAGGCTCTATTTGTATAAATCGTGATGGTGTGGTCTAAGAGTATAGGAAATGTTGTGGAATAAAATCAAAGGGGGCTCCTGCATCAAAAGACTGGGTGTGGGAAGAAAAGGAAACACTTGAAACAATTCTCTTCAGCTGAACACTGTCTCATCACAAAAAGCCTCCCACATCTCTTTTCTGTTCCTGTGCTTCAGCCCAGACCATGAAGGTAGGTTTCAGTTACCCTTCCTTATGCTTTCTAGAGGCTTTACAGTACATATATGGATTCACTGTCTTCCTTAGAAATGATATATGAGCATCATCTTCACTATGAACAAATCAAGAAGTAAATGCAATCTTCAGCATGGACTTCCTGCTATAAGTTTAATTTCGAAAACTGGAAGTTTTCCTCTCACACGAAAGGAAACAGAGATCTTTTAACACAGGCCTCATGCCTACTTGTGTCTGACTCTATTCTCTATTCACCTTTTTAATGAGAACAAGATCTGACCCTACAGCAATCTGTCTTATGTTTTAAATATATGACAATATAGGAGATGAAGTAGATGTAGCAAAACAACATGTACTCTGTTGATAACCCACATTTATTTCTTACGCTAAATTTCTTGTCATTAATAACAATATGAATTGCTCTACAGGATACCCTTTCTGAGTATACTTAGTTCAGAAAAGTCCTCTTGCTGAGTAACATGTGCACATAATAAATCCAGCTGCCAAATGTAAATTTTCTAAGAAATCTGCTGTTTTTCTTTCCTCCATGGAAATGTTGTGGAAAATACTACTTTTTCTTTTTTCCCAATGGATCTTTCAATACACTGGTCATTGTTTCTTTTTAAAATTTCCCTAGTTTTCACAATGTAGCCTTCAATATCAAGTATTCTACTGCAAATCATTCTCTATTTTGATTCAATTTATGTTCATTAATACTGATGAGTTTTGCACAATCAAGCAAAAGTTGGGAGAGAATGTTTCAGTGCAAAATTATGTATGCAATCATTATTTTTTGTCAAAACTAACATACGGAATACTACATGCTATACATACTACAGAACAGATCAGCCTTAAGTAGTACAATGATTCTATTTCTACTGTCCAGGGTTAGTTAGAAAAAACCAATTCCTTAAACATTTACCTAATATGATTAGTTTAGCTATTTTTTGTAGTAGGTTCTGGTTTAGAAACTTAAAATACCTAGGGAGTTCCGTGATTTTGATATGATTTGCCAGGTGTTTAGGGCCAATAATGGGGGCTGTAATTAATTACAATGTGCTTTCTATTTTTGCAATGCCTATGATTACACATATGTATGAGTAGCTTCCCTCAGCTTTGCCTAAACTATCTGCAACTTCAGATTTTAGCCTGAGAACAGAATAGTATACAATACATGTCCAGTTTGTTAATTATCTTATTTAATAAGACCTATGTAGAACATCACAGTTTTTCAAGATACTGAGCAATTCAGAAACAGGCAAACTCTGAGAATTCGTTTGTCGCCACCTGCATTAGCTCAGTCATATTACATATTATTTATTCTCTATGGGAAACAGTGTGAAATTTTATATTTAACAAAATGGAAAGGTAAAATAATAGGCTGTGAACCTGCTATACAAAACAAAGAAACAACTTCATAATTCATATATCCTCTGAAGAATGGATTGTTCGGTTTAAAAAAAACCTCTTTTATTTCAGAAGGTATTCCTAGACTTTCCTGACTTTTGAGAAGTTAATATGCACTTTGCAATTGCTTCTTTCTGATGGAGAAAAAATGGATCAAGGACTTCACGTATATATCTTACTTCTTTGATGCTGTGTACTAACAATGAGTAAAGTAAAGGAATAAAGTAGTCAACACACTTCTTGCTTCAGAATTTTCAGATCTTTGAGTGCTTAATGTCATAATATCCACGATGGGAAATTGTATTTATTTCTTGGGAGTGTGCCTGGGGTATGTCTGATTTTTACTTTCAAAAAAAGAGAAAAGAGGGGATAAATTATTAGAAACATCTGGTATTAATTAACTTATAAGACCTATTCACTAGTACAATATCTGTGTTTCTTTACCAATTTCTGTGCAATCTTTCTCTGAAACAGATTGGTGGTTTGTGGGGGGTTTTGGGGGTTTTTTTGGGGGTGGCTATTAATTTGTTTTCTGATTTTGATTCACATATGATCACTCCTCACAGCTTCTGTCTGAGTTTTCAAATCTTGCGAACCCCAGGTGTCTGATAAAGTTCAAATGTTGTATTAGGATCTCAGCTTCTAACAAAATTCCCTTCAAGATTCAAGCTCTTATCAACCTCAAGTAGAAAGACTGATTTAACCTCCAGTGTTTCTATGTGCCTGAGCAGAAATGAACTTTTCTTTGTTTTCTGTGATGCATCAAAAGTTTCTGCAAACTAGCAATTTTGTGCCTTCCAGGAAGTGTGGAAGTAGTTGGAAGCTTTAAGATGGTGAAGAGCAAACTTATTCCTTCCCAGCTACCACCAAGGTCAGAACTCAAGTGCCATACCAACTTGCTGTCCCTCACCGACTGTTGTGTGTTGTATTAACTGATCTAATACCTACAGGAAAACATAGCAGAAAATTCCTTACTGTAAAAAGTACACAATAAGTAATAAGGGGGCAAAATTATTCACTGTACTACATCAGCATCTAGAGTCCGCTGTACCATAAACACTAGATCTAAAAACAAGACAGTTGCAGGGCAAATAAATTATTAGATGGCACAGTTATTCTTCAGATATGACTGAACTCATCACTAAATTCATCTCTACTTGCCACCACTGGCATATCCTCTTCTTTCAAATTCACTATTCAGTTCTTTAAGTGGAGCTAAACAGATTCAGTATCAGCCTTTTTTATTTTCAGACAAGTGAAGGGTTGGTTATCATTAAACACCTCTTGATTTGAACACTTACTCAGGAAGTGGTAAGCCAGTCCCAGTGACATTCTTCACCTGAGATTCCTCTTTCCTGCATGCTGGTGTAACATCAGCAGGAGTCTTCTCTACACTGGTGCTGACTTGAGAAGTGGCTTTGATTTCGGTTTTCTGCAAGAGTATGGCACTGAACTATTTCTGAATGAGTGTTGCAATGATTACTTTGTTGAAATAGAAGATAATTCTTCTAAAAGAAAGCAATTGTTTTGTTCCTGGAGGATCCAACAAGTCAGAAAAGTCTCTCAGTTGAATGGTTGCAAACAGGAGATATTTATGCTGAGTTACTCAGCCTGCAACATTTTTAGGATGTCCAGAAGCAGAAAACTTCAGAAGATTTCAGTACAACCATGTAGTACATAGGAAACGTACATACCATTGGGAAGAAGTAGCAACTGAAGAGTTCTGACTGCTCAGAAAGTCAGATGCCTAAATTCTTTGTTGAATTCAGTCACAAGACCACATTATCTGTCTCCTGATTCAATACCCTATCCAGAAATCTATCCTTCACTATTAAATATCATCTTGGAACTGATTATCATTGCTTGACGAAGGAGTTTAAGTGATTTACTGGAATGGGATATTTAAATCCTTAAGTGTTGCATACTTTGATGTTTACCTCATATTTAAAAAGTTAATTTGATATTGATAGCATTTTTTTGGTCTGTTATATCGAATTTTTTTTCTTTTATAATGCTTTGGCTAAGATTTTAGCTTAGGTTTGAAAATAAAACAATGTGAAAAGTCTAGTGTTTGAGAAAGAATGTTACATAATGCAAATCCTAAGGAAATTTAAACAGCAAAGGTGCCTATGTGACCACATTCAGAAATTGTTGCGGGGCGTTATGGCCAGCAATATCATATTGGCCACTGCCATCTCCCCCTTTCCCCTCTGTGTTTGGTTCTTCCCACAGAGGGTTCTGGGTTCCCAAATCCGTTGGCCCACAGTATTTCTCCACTCCCACATTATCCTCTATTGGTCTGTACCCTTTGCCTGCCAGGTTTCAAACCCTAGGTCCATGAACTATTGGTTGTTTCATGTTATCCCTTACCCATTCGGTAAGGGATAACAAGCCCTGGTAACGGCTTTTCGGTTCTTCTTCTCGTGATCTCCAAGTTGAATAAATCTTCTCCTGCTCATCCACGAAGAAGTCCGTCCGCCTCATTCCTACCTCCTCGGCGCGCCCTCAAGATCAGTGGGTTAGGCGAAACCGTGCTGGAACTTCGCCAACCTTCCCGCGCCCTTGCGAGCTGCCTCCATCATCCCCTCCCGTGCGGGTGGGTGCCCGATGCTTGGTCACCCCACTAGCTGGACAGATAGTGTAGTGGCAAGAAATCGTATGATTGGATTCCCCAAAAAGTTAGTTGTTCAGAATTTGGACATTTACCTTCCTAGAAAGAACTGGGAATAAAATATTACCATATGTGGTCTACTAGGTAGTGAAAATTGCACTAGCTAACATCTAACTTGCATGTTAAATTCATACTAATGCACAGTACAGCTTGTTTTTGGAGTAGGAAATAAATCTATTAAATAAATATTGTATCAAATTTGTCCTCTTCTAATATTGAGTTTGGTGGAAAATAACTGGAACATCAATAAAGAGATTACAGTAAAGCAGTGGTCTCTACTAGTCCTTTTTGCCGTGTATAAATTAGAAAAAGTGTAGATTTAGCAATTTGAAGAAATCTTAAGCTCTACCTTAAAAGATGTTATGGTTTCTTTTGCAAGCAACATGCCAACTGTCAAAACACTTATTAGTAATACATGAATAATCTATCCCTAGAAAGAACCTTTTTTCCTAAGTGTTTGGACTCTGAAAAAACATAATTTTTTTTTTTTTTTAAAAAAAAGTCAGAGTTCCCAAGGTCTAAATATGGTCTTCAGATCTAGGCATGGCTCCCAGAAATTACCAAAACAAAACAAAAAATATGCTTACCCAGAATTCCTTAGATATCAGTGGGCAAAATTTGACAAACTAGGCTCTTTTCTAGTGTATTGCTCTGTGATACCTGGAAACAGTATGTAGGAAACATTGCTATTTGCTATTCCAAAGTCGGGACAGATGTTAGCTCCCTAATATAGAATAATATTTATTGAGTCCAACTGAAAACCTAACACTGCCAATCCCACCACTGAACCATGTTCCTCAATGTCCCGTCTAAACATGTTTTAAATAACTCCAGGGCTTTTAGCTCAGCCACTTTCCCCGACAGCATGTTCCAGTGCTTTGCAATCCTTTCCATGAAGAAGTTTTTCCTACTATCCAGTCGAAACCTCCCCTGTCACAACTATGCACCTCCCCTGTGTTCCCTTGAGCACCTTTTCCTCTTGTTATTTTGGAGATGAGACCAACACCCACTTCTCTATAACATCCTTTCAAGCAGTTTTAGAGAGTGCTAAGGTCCCTCCTGAGCCTCCTTTGCTCCAGACTAAACAACCCCAACTCCCTGAGCTGCTCCTCACAGACGTTGTGCTCTAGATCCTTCACCAGCTCTGTTGTCCTTTTCCGGACACATTTCAGCAACTCAATGTCTTTCCTGTACTGAGGGGCCCAAAACTGAACACAGTACTCAAGGTGTGACCTCACCAGTGCTTAATACATGGGAGTGATCACTGCCAGTCCTGCTGGCCACACTGGTTGTTGGTCTTCTTGGTCCCCTGAGCACATGCTGGCTCATGTTCAGCTGCTGTTGACCAGCACCCCCAGGTCCTTTTCCAAAAATCAACTTTTCAGCCACTCTATACCAAGCCTGTAGCATTGCATGGGTCTGATGTGACCCAAGTGCAGGACCTGGCACTTGGCCTTGTTGACCCTCATAAAACTGGCCTTGGACAATAGATCTAGCCTGTCCGTATCCCTCTGTAGAGCCTATCAACACTCCCACCTAACATGGTGTCATCTGCAAACTTACTGAGGATGCTGTCAGTGATCCCTTCATCCAAATCATTGATAAAGATATTAAACAGGAAAGGTCCAATACTGAGCCCTGGGAAGCACCACTTGTGGTGTTCCAACCACCATCTGGGTTTAACTCCATTCACCACCACTCTCTGGGCTTGGCCATTCAGCAAGTTTTTATCTAGAAGACAGTTCACACATCCAAGCAATGAGTAGCCAGTTTCTTCAGGAGAATGTTATGGGAAAGAGTGTCAAAAGCTTTACAAAAGTCCAAGTAGTTATTGTTAACATTAACATACACAGCCTTTCCCTCATTCACTAAGTGAGTCATTCTGTCATAAGAAGGAGATTAGGTTGCTCAGGATGGACCTGCCTCTCATAAACTAATGGTGGCTGGACCTGATCCCCTGGTTGTCCTGTACATGCTGCATGATGGCACTCAAGATGATCAACATGTTTCACTCTAAATAACAATTTTGACATTTAGGTAACTAAAGCTCCCATTCATATTGTATAAGGACTTGACAACAAACTATAGGGAGATTTCAGAATCAAAATTAACAGTTCCGTGGATAAAATTTAAAACATGTTATGGATGAGGGGTGGAATAAAACTCTATGTGAACCTCCGTGCAATGTCTATAGTTTAGTATGAGTTTGAATTTATATATTAAGCAATAGACACAGCATTTGGCACGCTAGAGGGAAGCATCTCTAGGCTTCTGAGTAGTTATCCATCTGTAGTAATAAGCGTGAGCACATACAACAATAAAATTTAATTTATTCGGCTCTTACTGAAAATTATGGGAAATTTTCACAACAAAATATCATGAAAATTGGTGGAATTCTAGGAAGAAAAAGATATTAAAGAAATCATAAAACAATGAGTATGCCTAACAGTAAGAAAAGCAAGCCTTTCTCAAGGATTAACTTTTAAAAAAATACTTGTCCCAGGCAACGTGACTAAACACAGTGTCCACCTCATGGAGTTTTCCAGCCTAAAATCAAAAAGTATTTAAAAAAAACGGGTGGGTGGAGATGGAAAATATAGGTTCTTCCTGCAAAAGTGACTTATTTGTCATTGTTAATTGTAACTGATGCACTTATGGCTAATCTTGCATTTCCTTTTTAAAAGGATAACTGAGTTAAACTGTGCAAGTCTACCACAGTAACCACTGTTGTCTACAACTAAAATCCCACAATAAAACAGTCTTTGGTGATTTTTTAATTTAAATACTATAATTTTTTTTTGCTTAAATACCATACCACATCATCTTCCCTGCTGTATTTGGGTTTCTGTAAATGGGGAGTAGCCAGAAGTATCCTACTTTGGCAGGAAGAATTATTTTTCCACTCATTCTGATAAGTCACAAGAGACTATTGCAGAAAGTAGCATAAGCTTTGATTTTGCTTTAGAGTTGAAACTTTCGTATTTCTGTGTGATCTAATGTCATAGGTTGATTCTGGCTGGATGCCACACACCCACCAAAGCTGCTCTATTGCTCCTCTCTACAGCCAGACAGGAGAGAGAAAATATAATGAAGAATTCACAGGTTGAGATAAGGGCCATGAGAGATCACTCATCAAATACTATCATGAGCAAAACAGGCTCTAATTAGAGCTATGAAGTGAATTTATTACTAACAAAATCAGAGCAGGATAGTGAGAAGTAAAATAAGCCCTTAAAAAAACCCTCCACCTTACTTCCCAGCTCTATCTCCTACCCCAGCAGTAGAAGGAGACAGGGAATTGGGGTTATGGCAATTCATCACCCATGATTTTTCCTGCTGCTCAGGGAGAGGAGTCCTTCACCTGCTACACTGTGGGGTCCCTCCGACAGGAGGACTTCTCCATGAACTTCTCTGATTTGGCTGCATCTCACAAGCAACAGGTCTCTGTGAACTGCTGCATTGTGAGTCCATCCTACAGGCAGCAGTCATCCCATAACTGCTGCAGTGTGGGTCACTCTTCCACAGGGTACAGTCCTTCAAAGCTGATCCAGTGGGAATTCCTCTCTCCACAGGCCTCCCACAGGATGCATGGGGCCCCCTCAAGGCATCCACCTGCTCTGGTGTGGGTTCCTTCACGAGCTGCAGGTGGATCTCTGCATCCTTGTGGACCTCCAGGGGTTGCAGGGGCACAGCTGCCTCTCCATGGTCTTCACCACGGGCTGCAGAGGAATCTCGGCTCCTGTGCCTGGAGCAGCTCCTCCCCCTCCTTCTTCACTGACCTTGGTATCTGCAAAGTTGTTCCTCTTATGTGTTCTCACTCTGCTCTTCTCTGGTCACAGTTACAACTGTGAAAATAACTCTTTTTTCTTCCTTCTTAAATCTGTTATCAAAGAGGCATTGACACCATTTCTAATTGGCCCAGCCTTGGCCAGCAGCACATCCGTCTTTGGAGCCTCTAGGGATTGGCTCTGCTGGACATGGAGGAAGCTTCTAGAAGCTTCTCACAGAAGCCACCCTGGTAGCCTCCCTGCTGCCAAAAACCAGGCCATGGAAACCTAATACATCCATATATGTGGCAGTTCTGTAACAGAGGATATGCTGTAAGGAATTGTACAATATATATGTCGTGGTGCTGTGAGTTGTGAAAAACCTGAGGCCAAACAATCATTAGTTAAAAATTAGTCAAGAAGCAACACTTTATCTTTTTTTTAAATTGCTTATTATAGCCCTGTCATTAGTATTCAAGAGTCCTTCTTTTATTGAAATAATTGTTTTTAAAAATGAGAGATAGCTGTGTGCACTCTTTGCAACACAAGAAAACATGCCAGTATCTGATGACAGATGGGGAAATTAAGTGTTAACAGCTATATAGATGCCCATCTCTAGCCAAAAGGAAGCCAGAATTTGTAACTGAACTCTACTGTATCACAAAAGTGGTATTCCCATATGCTTTGTTACCTCGAGCATTGATAAAAGATCTAAACTCTGCTGAATGCAAGATGAGACTTTATTATTGCCTTTAGATACTTCAACATGCTGAAGAGATAGAAAGTCAAAAAAACATGCAATAAAGGATGACTTGAATAGGACAACTAAAAATTCTATGTTTATATGCCATAAATAGGCTTTTGTCCTAATCAATATTTTTGATTACTGCATCTGAGATAAAGGCGTAGCCTTGGTAAAAGAATAAAGGGGAGAATTCTGGAGACTCTGGGAAAATTTTAAAAATGGAAGAAGAAACAGATTCATAACTTGAATCTGTACAAAAAGGCATATAAAAAGGAATTTGCAAGACTGGACAAATGACAGTCATGGATGTGAGGTTTTTCAGAATTTAGCTGAATCAAGACTCTAAGCCTTTTCAAAGACTTCAAAAATTATATGAAAGCATGAAGACCTGAAAATCTGCCACATTAACAGTTAAACTGAGATTGCCACCAAATTGGTGTAGGAGAAGGAAACTGCAAAAGAGCTTCTCCTCATCTTCTAATCCTTCCCAGACCCTGGAAATAACCCGTGTGGATATACAGCCTTCAAACTTCGGAAACATGCTGGAGAGGAGGCTGAAGCTGATGGTCTCCACACATACCTACAGAGCAGGGTAGTATGGAGGGGGAAAGTTGTTTCTAACAGCTACCTCTAAATAGTTAGCAGACATATTTTAGATATTTTCATAATAGAAAAAAATGCTTTATTAATGGCTCTCTGTATATGAATTAACAACAGGTTTTGTCATTTCAGGCATATGTCTACTGTTCTTCCAGATAATTGTATTTAGTTCATTACGGATAATGTGCTACAAACAAAGAATTTCTAGAATATATCTGCTTGTATGGCCTTTTTCTGTTAAATTCAGTTTTGTGGTTTCTGCTATTTGCCTACAGTGCCTACCTACCTAGCTATCAATAAAACATCTGGAAATAATCAGAACACTTGCATCATTCAATTTTCCACCAAAGAAACAGCTAAAATTTGTATTGGAAGATGCCCAATATTTAACTTAAAACAGACATCTGGAGCAAGAAGAGTGCCAAAACATGTTGTAATTGAATTAACATTTTCAGTCACCCAATTCTGATGTCATTTAATTTCTAATACTCACTTTTGAATTGGCATATAGATGTGTTTGAGAAAGGTAGTATGCAGACATAATAGATCAGGTGTCTCTTTGTTACAGTGGAGTAGTGAGGTCTAACAATTTGATATCTAGCAGTTATTTACTTTTTTCCCCCCTCCTGCCTGTTCACATTCTTTTTGTTAATAAACTGTTGGTTTTTTGACTTTCATCTATTAGTATTCATTTCTTATTGGTGGAAAGAGATTGTTGGAACTCTTAGAGTAGACAACTCATTCCAGAGTGTTCTCCTTTAAATTTTCTCAAACTAAGACACTTACATCTCTCCTGACAGAGCCTAACCCTGACTCTAAACGTAACCTTATTTCTAGAACTTCCTAATGTCTGAGACATCTTTGCTCCTCAAGCTTTAAAACCTTCTTTTTTCCTTTCATGGGTGAAATGAAATATATGTTATGCCCAAATACGCCTTCCTGATGATTTTTATAACTATATTGCACTGACTGACAATATAAGAAGTCAAATATAATAAATCTGAACTAAAAGAAAATGTGTTCTACACAACTCTTTCTAACCTTTAAAGAAAGATGATCGTGAAATGCTAGGATATTTTTCTTTGCTTGAAAATTATTTATATCCAGCAAAAATATATGTTGTAAAAGATCATGTACTAGCATGTAGGTCTTCTGGCTGCCTGACTGATAGTCTCTGATGTCATAACAACTGAAGTCACAGTCTCAATGATATATGTAATATAACAGTATTAAATGAAGTCAGATGATTCACAGGATAACTGATGTTATTCTGCAAATAGGTCGAGATTCAATTAAATCACCAAAAATTTTTACAAATTAGACTTGTAAAAATCAATGCTAGGTATAGACTTTCTGCTGTGCTTTCGTTTGCTTATTTTTTCAAATGCACTGCAGGATTCTGTTCTTCTGGCAATTCACTTAGAAAGTCAAATTAAAAGTCATATATTATCTTGCTCTTTAGAAAATTGTATGCATCAATCCATGCTGTTGATTGATAATCAGGGACTACAATGAGATAATTTTTAAGACAGAAATGCCATATTCTGGTTGTATTTTTCATTAAAGGGGCTTGCTGGTAACTGGATTCATATGATGAGGGAAGTTTCCTAGGCTTCTCACTTCAGTTCTCTTTATAATCCCAACCCTAACCCTAACCCTAACCCTAACCCTAACCCTAACCCTAACCCTAACCCTATCCCTATCCCTAACCCTAACCCTAAGCCGCGTGTCTATTTACTAAAAATACACACATGATGTCACAGAACTTGAGTTTATATTACAGGTCTATTTCCAGCTCTGTTTCAGAAAAATGCAAGATCATTAGATATCTTCAATAATGCTTCAAATCATATGATAGTCAGAACAAGGAAAAAACAATTAGTTTATTACTTCGTCACACACTCTTGCCATTCCACCATCTGAAAATTCAATCAAAGGAGCATATGGCCAGTTGATTCTAGTTTGCATCTCATCTTCAGCAGGAAGACCTTCACGTAATTCCAAGATCTGCCTAGAATTCATGTAATCATAGGATAGTATGACTTGGAAGGGACCTTAGAGATCATCTAGCTCCAAACACCCTGCCATGGGCAGGCACACATTCCACTAGACCTGGTTGCTCAAAACCCCATCCAACCTGGCCTTGAACACTGATAGGGATGGAACATCCATAACTTCTCTGGACAACCTGTTTCAGTGTCTTATCACACTTACAGTAAAGAATTTCTTCGTTGTAACTCATATAAACCTATCCTCTTTCAGTTTAAAGCCATTATCCCATGTCTTATCACCACATACCCTTGTAAAAATTCCCTTTCCAGCTTTCTTGTAGGAGACCTTTAGGCGCTGGAAAATCCTGTGATGTCTCCCTGGAGCCTTCTCTTCTCCAGGTTGAACAACCCCAACTGTCTCAGCCTGTCTTCAGAGCTGCTCCAGCCCTCTGATCATCTTTGTGGCCTCCTCTACACTCACTTCAGGAGATCCACATCCTTCCTATTTTGAAGGTCCCAGAATTGAACACACTGCTCCAGGTGGAGTCTCATTTATAGCAGCTGAGGATCTGATTCTTGCATAATTTTATTCAAAGCTTTTCAAAAATTATTTTCTTTTAGCTCAGCATATCACTGAATTCTAAATTATGGCTGACTGATTTTGCCTGGGTGTGTACTTCTTCATGCTGGCTGTTTCTGCCACACTGGAAAACAGTGCTCCTGATCCATCAGTGCAGATAATCATGCTTCTAAAAATCAAGACTCTTTTGTAGCTTTTCCAATTTTAACACCCTGTCATTCCACTTCCATGCAGTTATGAATTTTTCATGGGGAAAAAAACCCTTCTGTAATCTCAAGGCTATCATTACTTCATCTTTCTTTAAATCTCTAGTATTCAAGCAAATGAAATGTAAAATCCTCAGGCATTATTATAGGCTTCTTATCAGATCTTTGGATTTTCTGAATATTTACATTGACAGGATTAACTCTTTCATTATTTTAAAATACTAATACTACTTTGTGGAAAACTGAGGGGTTAAAACTTCCACAGGCAATGATGGATTTGATTTACAGCCTTGGAAAGAACTCGGGCTGATGTGATGACAAAGAGATATAGACCCCAAACAAGAGAATCACAAACCTATGTCCTATAACCAAAAATAAGAAAAGTGAAGGATTTTAGGTATAGTACTGTGATTTCATAGATAAGTTAAGAAATTAGATGTTATAATAGAAGTATATGGGTGTATGTGACTTAGATAATTGGTAGAAAATAGACGCATTGCAGTAAAAGTTACCAAAGGTGATAGGTTATCAAGTCAAAACAAAGTTTCATGTTAATTGCTTATTGGACCAGAAAGTTATAAATTGCCATGTAACCCTGAAACTCATGACTATCCTTCATTATGACGAATTGTTACTAAGCTCCATGGCCTATGAGACTGATGCCTTGTTTGTTATTTTAAGTAATAAATCGTGTATAATCGTGATAGTCCCATCTCTTTAATAAAAGGTCCGACCTAAAAGAAGCACAGAAGCCGAAAAGAAGCTTACACTACTTCTTTTAAAAAACTTTGTGTAAGACCATTTTGAATGAGGGCATGCATTTACTGCACAGCAGTTCTTCTATACTGCAGTACTTATGGGTAGTGAAAAAGTCCTAAGTTCCTGAGGTACAGGTTTGTCCATGCATTTGGTAATACGGTGTATCAGTGCTGTTGGGCTCTGTATATGTCTCTGCACCAGTAAACCTGCTGATTTTCAAAATCAGTGAATCTATATGCTGTGCAAGTTAAGTAACGTGTAGTACGGATTTAAAGGACATGTTTCTGAAAATCTTTATTCTGTTGTTTGGAACAGGACCTATGGGGATACACAAATGGGCTATAGGCAGCCCTAACTATGATAAGTTACAGCTGTATCCCTGGGAAGAAACAAAAACAACTTGGAATGCAGGTGTGTGTTGATTTCTGCAACAAGAAGCACGTGAGTGATATAGGAGAAAGGTATAAAAGGTTGTACTGTGTAAAGAGTTGATGCCTGCCACCATCAAATGGTGCCCTGTGTGAGGATTATGACTGCGCATATAAAAGCAGTCTTGTGCCCACCATCAAATGGCGACCCCGATGTGATGGGGCTGTGACTGCAGACCTAAGAGCAGCCGGTGGTGGGGCCCAGTCAAGCTAGATAGGCAGACCTAAGAGCCTAGAAGTCCAAGTGATTTAAACACCTGACCTAAGGTGAGCGGCTGGGAACATAAATACGAGGACTTAAATATCAGGGGAAGAAAAATCCATTTCAAACATTCTGTTGCGAGTGTTGCAGAGGACAGGCATCATATGTGAGGAGCAGGTGCTGCGCACATTGCTCATTTGGTGCAAAAGAAATGGAATGAGAATGGATGTACAGACTGCTTTTTTTGTTGAAACGTGGGAGGAAGCAGGGCAAGCATTATGGGAGGCAGTTACAAATGGAGATGAAATAGCCATAAAATCACTAATGGCTTGGCACTCAGTTCAGGACTTGTTGCTGCAGTTAAAAGCCTATGGAGAAGCGGCTGCTACTGCTGCTGCAGCCACCACCCTAGCAGCTGATGCTCCCCCTGCAGCTGCTTCCCCTTTGTCTCCTCCTCCTCCTCCACTTGCGACTGCTTCTGTGCAAGATCCTATTCTGCTAGTACCGCCTAAAAGTTACCCTCTCCCAACACAATATCAAATGGAAGAGCTTACAAAACTAGTTGCTGCAGTTGTGCAAATTTCTGTTGAGCTGTGTGCACGCTGTGGCAAGCCAGGGCACTATGCCAAACAACGCCGTTTTAAGTTTGATAACCAGGGACAAGTGCTGCTACCCAGAGGGCTGCCAAGAAACAGGCAGAAGAACGTGACGAAGGCACACACCCAGATACAACACGTTCAACCAATCCCTTCCAGGCCTATGTGGCAAACTCAGTGTCAGAACCAAAGGGAGCGCTGGAGTGGATGTCACCATAGCTGCCTCAGTCACCATAGGTGACACCAAAGTGCATAAAATGCCATTAGATGCTTTTGGACCTTTGGGATATGGGTTAAGTATACTGCTCGTGGGACACTCAAGTGTTACCTTGCAAGCTGATTTGTGCTATCTGGAGTTATTGATGTGGATTACCTTGGGCAGATTTTGATACCTTTTGTGGTGCAAATACCTAGTGTAAAACCTGTTGAGAAAGGGATTAGAGGGTTTGGATCTACAGGCGCCCCCCAGGTCTTTTGGACTCAAATGGAGTATGTACTCTATAGATTTAAGATTCTGATGGTATGTGCCGTATAAATTTAACAGTATAGATTTATAGTATGTATTGTATAGATTTAAGATTTTTATTTTGATGGTATGTGCTGTATAGATTGAGAGGATGAATCAAAAAGTTGCATTCGGGAGTTGGTGGAGGCTATACAGGAGATGCTTGTGCTGTGTTTACTGTCTTGTCTGCAAAGGGCCCTGTACAGGATGGTAAACCCGGCATTCGTAGTTAAAAAGAAAAAAAAGGGGGAATTGTGGGGATACAAGAATGAGCTGTAGGCAGCCTTAACTTTGGTAAGTTACAGCTGTATCCCCGGGAAGAAAGAAAAACAATTTGGAATGCAGGTGTATGTTGATTTCTGCAACAAGGAGCACGAGTGATATAGGAGAAAGGTGTAAAAGGTTGTACTGTGGGATAATAAAGAGTTGATGCCTGTCAATGCCTGCTGATGCCTGCTACGATCTTCCGCATCTGTCTTTTGGCCACCATCAAATGGTGCCCTGTGTGAGGAGACCACCATCAAATGGTGCCCCGTGTGAGGATTATAACTGCGGATCTAAAAGCAGTCTTGTGCACACCATCAAGGACCCTATTAATTAGTGGTATTCAGCTCCTGACATTGCTCAATCTAAAGGAATCCCCTATAGTTGAGAATTTTATGCCATGAAAGAGGGGTAAAAAACGTATATGATATATATATATTTCAGCTGACTTTGGCTGAGTCTTTTTGACCATTAAAAAATTAGGTGTCTGCAGTATCGTTTGGAAAATGGAACACAGAAGCCTTGGACATTTGTGTTCCTGTGCAATGCTGTTTGTTGAAACTATTTGGAAAACATTGTAATTGATAAGCTAACTTTCTAACATGACATGACATGCACAATAGCTTTAAAGTGACTTTAATTCAATGCTTTCAGTTGTCTGAAGTTACCCATGAAGTGAAGAGGAAATTTCTAGAGCAAAGTAGTTGTCATTTACAAATAATATCCTATTTGTGTTTAGTATTTCTCTCCACACAAGCAAGGTGAATGAGACGTTCAAAGATTTTCTTTGGTGTTCAAAAAGAAAACAGAACAAGTGCATTGACCAGGTCTAGAGTGTAAGTTACTGCTTGAATCATGGATACATTTAATGTCTCCTGAATCACATATTTATGCTTGACAACTGAATTCTTCATTAACTGTGTCTGTGACATTGTAATAGCTCCAAATGTAGTGTTTTAATATGCAGCCATGTAAATCAAAGAATATAGTATTTTTTATGGAAACAGATGCAGACTAAGGTTAATAAAGTTAGGTTAAATTTATTCTCACAGACAGAGAATTTTTTACACAGACTTTTCATGTACTCCGTCATTGGTAAGAGATCAGGCCTGCAATTCATACTGAAACCAAATTCATTCAAATTCAGTATGAATGTGGCTTTCCTCTTTAACAATTGAAGAGTTTCCATTGACATTCAGTTTCTGCATAGATCTGTTAATTTAAGGCAAAATCTTAAATGGCAGTTCAGGCACAATGAAGCCCAAGGGAATAATTTGTCCTATATTGGACATGACAGTTATGAGACACCATGACTACACAATATGAAAGGAACATCAAGGAGCCTAAAAGTATGTTTAACAGAGACTAACACACTGAGCAGGAGACACGAAGGAGGAGGAAGAGAGAAAAGGCGGGCATCCAAGTTGTATCCACCAAATATAGTAGCAATAAAACCATCTGAAGATTGTACTGTGGTCTCTCAGGTGTAATTGAACGAATATACTCTTTCCAATATTTCAGTCCTGTCCTTCTGTCCTAATTTGAAAACAAACTAGTGAGAGACTCCAAGTCAGAAATACAATTTAATAGGGAAAAAATAAAATAAATGCAATAGTACAAAAGACAACCCACTGACAGAGTTAGAATACAACCTGACCCCCGACGGTCAGGGCGTTGGTAGCAGTCCGATTAAATGGTGGCTGCAGTCCTCCTGGAGTGATGGTCCTGTTGAAGTAGTGATTCAGTAGAAGGGTCTGGTCTTCCCCTGAAGGTCCAGTGGTGGTGTAGAAGGGTCTGGTCTTCCTCTGGGAATCCAGTGGAAAAGGCTGCCTGTGCTGTTCCAAACCTCAGACTATATCCAGGTGGGAATGCTTGGCTCCTTCCCCTGGGCGGAGCATCTCACAATGGGATGGTGAGTCATGAGGTAAGGCATTGTTAGGCCCATTAACAGAAGATAGTCCAGAGGGAGGAGACAGGGAACATTGCTACACCTGGTTTCAACAGCTCATGAGGATGGCAATAGAACACACTGTAACCCAGGACACCTTCTTTAAACCCTCCATTAACATCAGTATTGAAACCCCTGTTAATCATCTAAACTTTGGCACATGTTATCATCCTTCTCATTTCAACCTAAGTGCCTGCTGAAGCAGAAGATTAGTGTTAAAACAAAACTTAAATTTATTAGATTTAAATTGAGCCGCTCTCTGTTTCTGAAAGCTTCACAGGCCATGTAATTGAGAGCAGTTGGCAAACATTATGATAGAACCCAAAGAAAAAAGAGAAACTTGCCCAAATATCCTTTACCAACAAATCAAAATTAGGATTGTAGCCCACTGTCAGATCCATAGGATCTGAACTCATCTCGTGGCCCTTTTTCCCTTCCTCCCCATGAATGTACACAGGCAACTAATCCACAGCTGAAATACAGCTTGCTAGGGAAAATGCATGTATCTATTCCCCTTTGTACCACCAGGGTTCTGTGCTGCTTGAAATTCCTGTTGCTGACCAGAATATTATTTTAAAAGCAAGCTTTTTAAAAACTTTGCAGTTCGTAATCAATACTAAATAGGTGCATGAGGATTAAACCCTCTGTTCTTTTGATTACCAGCATGTCCTTTGTCTTTGGAGAGACCACTGCTGTTAGCAAAGCACCTTATCTATGAAAATCTTTAGTTCAGCTTAATATATCTCTATTTGTAAAACTGCCAACAGTTTTCTTGACAATATGCAAGAGACAACATAGAAAACACATAGTGCCTGGAAAAACTCACAGGGTAAACAAGGTAAGATTTCTAGCTATTCATGACATAAGTAGTTCTTTTCCTTTTAGATTTCCTCTTGAGCTTGGTAAAATGTTTATGAGTTATGTGAAAGGTGCTTTGCTTTTGGTTATGATTGCCTAGTTTATTATTACCACTGTTAATCACCAAACATCAGCTAAAGCAAACTGCTAGACATTCGTGGGTTACAGCTGACATAAAGACCCATTCTGTCTGAGGCATTCTTTGGAAGTCCTTATCTTGGGTTTAGAGTGGTATTTTACCCATCTTGATTTTTTGAATTTTATCTATCTTGCTTTTTTATCTCTCCTGATAAAGATTATGATAGAAAAACCATCAGTGTAGTTCTTTCTGCACAAAGTTTGGTGGACTAGGTCTCTTCTTTTTCTGAGTAAAATCAAGAAATTATGTGGTTTTCTTCTTCCTTTCCCTTTTTGTCTTGCTTTCTTAAACCTGTGTTTTTCTCTTTTCTGATGCAGGTTAGCGTTTCCTTTCCCTTGCTCTAGCACATGGCACTAGCTTTTGGTTGGGCAAAGGGCACTAAGCCCCTTTGAAGTGTAAGACAGGGCACCCATTCCAAAACCTACCAATGTCTGAGTTTGCACATTCACTTTAAAAGCTGTTTTACACCTGCAGTTCCTTTTAGTCTCTCTTCCTTTCAGTTTTCTTGGTGATTTTGCATTTGTGTAATATATTAGTGCACGGAAATGTCATCTTAATAAGGTCAATTTCCCAAAACAGAGGGGGGAAAAGATGGATGAGATGCCAAGTTCCAACTGAAGTTATTAGTACCTCGGCTTTTACAGAGACATATGAACTTGATTCAGATAAAGGACCTATAAAACATGTCATTCTCCTGTTTTCTTCCATGCTAATAATTGAACACTTTACAGGGAATACAATATCAGGAATGGAATAAGATTAAAACAAAAAAATATGCTGTTGATCATGAAGCTTCAATGAGTGTTCTATAGCTTTTTTTCTTTTTTCCCTTCAATTACTTTGCTTGTGTGCATGTAGGCTTTCATATTTACTCTGAAAACTCTAGCACACAAAGAAAGACCCTTTTGATAACCTCACAGCAAACATTTTCTACAGAGGTTTCACAAGAAAATAAGAGAAATCAAAAGGGAGGATTGAAATCTGTCGGGTAGAAAAATTCTAACTGGCATGTTTCCATTTTTTACATGGTCAGACAAGTATCTGAAAGCAGGCCCACCATTTACAGCTAGTAAAAACTGGTATTCCATTATCTTCTTTACAGATACCAATAAACTCTGATTACTAATTTAAATACATACAGAATACAAAGTTGCTGGAGGATGGAGATGCTCTATCATTACAATGGAGTCTTTCAAAACTTCAGTCTCTGGTCACATGTAATGGATGTATTGAACAGATGCTTAGATGTTTATTTTTTAAACAGAAATATAAGTAAAGATACCAATCACCTGTAAATTGCTAAATGACTAGGATTGAATAACTTCATGGTTCTAAAAGCAGGCAGTATGTTTAGTTGTCTTAAACCTGTATTTAAAGAACCTGCGTTTAGGTTGCAAGCTTGAAAATTCTGAGCATGAACAATGTAAGATCTGCAACTAGGTTATACACTGAACTCAGTGGATTACAGAAGGAAAAATGCTACTTTTGTCAAACAGTTTATTAGGCAGCCAGCACATTATTATTTCAAAAAACAGAGGCAAGACTGATTGGAGCCTTCGATATGCAAATGCGTAATGAAGGGATTAGTAGACTTAACCTATGGTTCATTGTAGGGCATGCACTGGATTAAGTCCAGGAGATTTTAGGCTGTGGTAAACAGTATTTGAAGATGAATGTATCCAGTTTGTTTTATTCTAAATTTTACTGTGTTTTAGCTGGAAGAAACTCTCCTGGCTGCACATTCCTGGCAACGCTCACGCAGTCCATGATCTGTGCATTCCATTTTTGCCAAGCACACAAAACATCACCACTGGGGAGAACCAGCAAACTCTAAGTTGTCTGTTGGGTCATCAGGTCCTGTCACTGAGAAAAAGCTCTGAAGGTGTGTTAGAGTGGGATGGAAAGGATGCAAGCGGAGGACAGAATCTGATGGTCAACTTTCTCTCCCTTTCTGTGACAGCAGCATGGAAAATGTCTGTCTCCCTAAAAGCACTGCAGTTTGCATACTGGAAAGGTTCCCACAGGCAACAGCTTGAACAAAGAACATTTCAGTAAAAATGAGTCCTGCTGTCTATGAAAGATGTCTTCCAACAAGCTCTGTTATAATAACTCAATTGTTTTGAAAAATTGGAAGAGAGGTAAAAAGACAGAATAGAAAGCAAAAACCAAATCTCTAAATGAAAAATACAAATAAATAATTAATTAAATAAATATGAAACAAGGAGTTTGGGTTTGTTTGGGGTTTTTTTTTTGCAAATGCCTGCCTTTAACAAACTCGGAGTATCTTCTTGGACATTGAGTGTTCTGGTGCTCCAGCACAATGAAAGCGAAGTTAGAAATGGTTCAAATAGTTTGCATCCTGGAGCTTAAACACTCTGGCTGAAACTGATACACACAGATTGAATATCTTCTCATGTCTTACTAGTCTCTGAGGAAGAACCACTTTTGCCCTCCTGACCCATGACTGAATGGTGAAAGCAAGTATTGCCATCAGTTTTAGAACTGGAAAAAACCAAAACCCCCAGTTAATTCTTTGACTTCAATTACCTTATTTTGAACATTTTTTCTTATTCTTTTTGCATGACTTTTCCAATGCATTAAAAAAAATTATTTCGCTTCCAGTAATGTATGCTGTGTCAGGAAGACCTCCTAACCCACTTCTGAGGCTAGGCACCTGTATATAAGAAATGCTTCTTTCTGATCTCAGCAAGCTTATATTGCAGAGTTGAATATAATGTTGTTTAGGTACATGGAGGAATATAAAGCTACTTTTATGTTAGCTAAAGGCTATGTTAAAACTACTGTTAGTTACGGTGTGACTGAATAAGTAAAATAAGAAATTCTGTCACATCTATCTTGGATTCCGAACAAAAATATACACTATAGACTAGTAATAAATAAAATTGGAGACAATTATGGCATGTATGTAAAAATTAAAATCCATGTTTACAAAATGAAGCAGTAACCTGAAAACTAATTAACATTAATAAAATTAATATTATTATTAAGAAATGCACAGCATCCATACAACCTCCCAGTTTTTCATTCCTTTCATTTTCTGACTTTGTTCTTTCCTTATACTGCATTTAGTTCTGGTTTTTATGCCATTTTGCATAGTGAAGTCTGTTGGCTATGAGCACAATTATTTTCTAGCATACAGAGGTGCTTTTGTGCTTATATTTTGTGACCATAACTGGGAGGCCAAGTTTAGAAAATTCAGCTCAATATCTGATTGACAACATTAAAGAAAATGCTGCCAGCTGGCCTTTTTGAATCAGTAACCATGTGAGTAAAATGATTTTTTCTCTTCCAACTTCTCTCTCATCCTGCTTTTCCATAAAATGGATAATGAGTCCTCACATCAGTTTTTATGCCAAAATAAAATACCTGCCATTAATTTGATAATTATTTATTGTAATTATTGCAGCTAACCAGTTAAGAAACTAAAAGAAAAAGGAGAATTTTTTACTGACTATAATCAGCTACCACACATATATGAAGAATATATGTATACCACACATATATATAAGAATATATGTTATGCCACATATTGCTCTAGTCTATTACTGTGGGAGATGTAGCTACAGAGAATTTTCAGGCACTGACAGAGAACAGAAGCAGCGTTATGCTTGAACAGATAGAAATGGATACATGTTTTGATCTGAGACCTTGGAGAAAGCTGTCTGAATTAGAACAATGAGCTTTTGCAACTTAAAGTTAAGAATGCAGTTTTGTAGTTTAAAAGAAGTATACTTTATAAAGGTAGAAATATATTATCAACAAGTAGAAATATATCTTATACAAGAATAATGATAAGTAGAAGAATTAAGAGTTGTGATTTTAGCAATAAATCTTACAGTAGAATTTATTAGAGACATAAGGTGTGACAATGTAGGCCTGTGCAATGGACCTTAATAGCAAAATGGTGATTGGTTAAGAAAACACGCATTGCGGTAAAACTTTGTACAGTGATGATTGGTACAAGTGTGTCAGCTAACCTTGTGGCATTTGCTTATTGGCTTAAAAAAGCATATAAGGCCTTGTAGTGAAAAGTCATTGTTCTTCACTCATCATTTTCTACTACTGCAAATACCTCTACCACGGCATCAGCATCTGCACGTGCTGTAGCTGCTGCTGCCACCACTGCTGCTACTAACTGCTGCTACCTCTAACAACAGAGATGCTGTTCACAACATCTCTCCTGTCTCACCCTTCAATAAACATGAAACTGATTCAACAATAAACCATCTCAGTGGTGTCTCTCTATAATCCCAATCCCCCGAATCCCGACATATTACTATGCTTTTACAATTGCATTTTCTGCATTTTTCAGCATAATAAATCCTCATTGATGTAAATTTGATCAGTGAATACGTTCCATGGAGGGAAACTAATTACAAGACCCTGCCTTGGTGTGGGGGTTGGACTAGATGATTTCCAGAGGTTCCTTCCAACCCTAACTATTCTGTGATTCCTCAGCAGTAATGCACATGAGTCTTAATAACACTCCGATGTAACCATTTTATCATATTATATTCAGGCATGTAAGTGCTTCAAAAAACTTTGCACTTCATAGCCAAGGGAATAGTACATAGCTACAGAGTAAGACAGAAACAGGGTATAAGAAAACCTTTTCATGTAAAAAATTTGAAATATTTCTGAAAAGGTAACAAGAATGAGTCTAGCATCTGGGAAGTATGCCTTATAGTGATAAACCAAAAAGTTCAGTCTCCTTGGATTAGCCAAGAAGAAATTCAGAAAGAGAAGAAATTTCTTGTTTACAGTTTCAAAGTTCCTGCATGTGTAAGGCTTTCTGGTAGCAAAAAACAGTTTACTGTACCATAAAAAGATGTAACAAGACCAATGTTTGGAGACACATTCAGACAAGATATGAGGTATTGCTTTTAAATAGTGTGAGCAATTTATGGAAATATGAGGATTTGAATTGATACCTTTCTAAAAGTATACTACTTTCCTCCCATTTAAACAGAGAAACAATGAATAACTTACTGGTCTGTGTGAACCATGACATAAAAAGCTCTAATTACTTTTTGGACTCAAAATTTATCAGGCTTTCACTTTACTATCTATAGTTTTTTTTCAGCAATGCAACCTCCCCAACCTGATTGGACTCTATGCTTCCTGTATTGATTTAAATTCAGTAAATTCAATGAATTTCAGCCAAGGGCTGACTCCTGATGCTTCTTTTTTTACTTGTATTGTATATAACCAATCAAAGACATCACACAGAGTTGAAATGGACACTGAACTTAATCCTGCTAAATTTTAACATGAAAAGTCAGCCATGTGCAGAGAAAATAAAAATATATGCTCTACTGTAAAGTATTTTCAGACTACTATATGTTGACTTATAAGTAGGGATTGTATTATTTTACAGGCATGTTTTAAACACCGTGAGTGACACTAAATGGACTTTTTTTCCTACTTGCTCGGCTATCTTAATGCATATAGGCCAGAAAAGCTGATGCAAGCTTGTAGGAGGAGAAATGTAGATTTTTTCTGGCTGCAGCTTTGCCTTCTGCAATGGAAACACTACCAGTGATCTCTGAAATGAGAGCATGAACAGTTAAAAGTCAACTAACTTAATCTGGTAAATGTGGGGCACTTAAAACTTTAGCAGCTGTACAGGTAGGAACAATAGGAAGGGTGGGAAAGGAAAATGCAGAAGGAAAGAGAAAGGGTTGAATTCCAGCACATGTGAAAGGGTTGCAGGGAGTCAGCAAGTCAGACTGAAGGAGGGTAGGTGGCCCATAACATTTGGGTTTGTATTTTCTACTAGGGGTGTTAGGGGTGGTGTTAATCTGTTTCACAGATTTTCCCTCTCTTTGTACACTTTTCATCCCAGGACAAATGGAATAGACTAGGTTTTATAGTGCCTTCTGTAAAGTGATGGAAAAGTGCCTAACATCTATAAATTAATTTGAGCTGACAACAACCCTGTGAGAAAGAGAAGCATTTACAGATGAAGCTGAGAGAGGTTTTTTATCAAGGTCACAAGGACATTTGTGGCAAAGCTGAGAGTTGTACCCAAGGCTCCTGGCTCTTAACCCTATTTCTCAGGCATCACACTATCTTCTCTTCCATGCATTATATGTCTTGTATTATGTGCATTGCCACTTCCCGCTGACAGACGCATGAACAGCAGCATGATTTGATGTTTATAGATGCTTCTGTGTGACTTTTACTTCAGAGTAATATATGAAAAAAAATGTTGAAATTTTAAGAGTTAAATAGATAAAACTGACCCCCCCCAAAATGTGCATGTTCTTTAACCACTTTTGCATCCAAAGTGCATTGCTACACATACCAAAATCACATAAATTCCAAAGTCTGCATTTTTTTAACCACCTCACTTATGCTCCCAAGGAATGTGCTGTTTGAAATATAGGAATGTGAATTTCTTTCTTCTTTCCCTCTCCCTTTCTTTTTCTGCTGGTTATTCATGTGTTAGATAGACATTAAAAGCAAAAAAGGAAGGGTGAAGAGGTTAAATCCAGCCCTCCATAATCTGACTGTTTGTTCATATTTTATTTCCAAGTTAGCCAAACTCCCTGTTGCTTAAAAATAGCTGTACTGGAAATCCCATGAGTTAAAAAAAAAGGTGTATGTAAAAACATTCATGCAATCATCTTCCATTCCCACTGAAAATATTAAAGTTGTCTTAGTCATTTTTGCACCATCTCTTCTAGCCCCAGACTTAAAAATTAGTTCAGATACACATGAAACTGTAGAAAAATCTAAAATTAACAGTACACATTCAATTTTCATAAATTTCCATCTGCTTTTTTAGTGAAGGTTTGGGCTGATCCCTGTGTTGTCTTAACTATTTCATCCGTCTCTGATATTTGTCCACATTGTCAAGATTTGTCTCTCTCATTTGGCTGCTGGTAAAACTTGAGGCTTTAAATTCTTTGCAGATTAAGGAAAATAAAGAAAAATCCTGTAAAACAGGATTGACTGACTAGACTTGATTTTGGCTTCTGTATCAAACTAGAATTTCCACATAAATGGATTTAAATGTCTTTTACATTTTTGTGATTTGGTATACTTTAGGTTCTCTCCAGCATTTTTAACATACTTCTCTTGATCTTTTGATATATATGATACATTTCCTAGTGTTCTTCTCTGTAGATATTTTAATCTTGCATAAAAAATCTTACAGAAAAAGCCCCAAATACAGAAATTCAGAAGGTCTTTTAGTTTGCACTAGATTGTGTCTTAGTCTTAGCAGAACGTGATTTTACTGGCCTATACTAAAATCCTTAAGAGTGAAACCCAGGAAAGATTGGATCAACAATATTTGTATGTAAACTCTTTCTCAATGGGCCAGTTTTTTACTCAGGCTGTATCACTGGGTTTCACTCTTTTATGACATCTCGCTCATTTTTTAAATCTTTGTTTTTAAATCTTTACAAAGCCTCCTTGACTCCTAAGTTTACTTGGATGGGCTTAGAATGTCCTTAACTCTGCCTGTTCTGGTCTCTTTATGTAGAGAGTTATTCTTCATCATATATCTTAATTTCTTAAATGTGTTGTTTCTTTCTCACATGGATCCTACCAGCTATAAAAGATTATTTTTTGCATATTTTCCTAAATCAAATACCTTTTTCAGGAATATTCCATTATTGAAGTTTAAATGCTCTCTTTTGTACTCTCTACACTCTTCTCTAATTTCACACATTTTCAAAGTGCGGCTGTGATATTCAGGTCCACATACTCTGAAACCCCAAATCAAAGAAAGACCCAAAGCTCATCCTAAGAACATGCAAAGAAAGGTGGCCATGAATTTACATTTTCCCCAAGACGGTATCAGAATATGGGCTTTTTTTCTTGGTTTCAGTCTGTAAAACGGTACATAATTCATAGTAAGAACATAACTCAGAGCAGCTGAGTCTAACCTTCCCAGCAGAGTTTTCATGTTTATGTTATTCTTTTTATAGAGCTGAGGAATAGAATTATTTTTGTCTCTGAAATCAACCTAGTTAGGTGACTGTTACTTGTTCTACTGACTCAAAATTATTAATTTATAACCTAATGAAAGAATGACATTCAGAGATATAAAATAGCAGTTAAACACTTATATCCATAAAATAGACTTCAGTAAGTACATTTGAAGGTAGTTCATCACATGAGGACGAAAAAAAAAAACAGTTAAGCAAGTGACTCATCAGTTAAATTGTAAATCACTTTGTCTAATTGTGTACTGTGATCATGTTCTTGCCTAAGGTCTGACTAACACTGAGTGTTATAGAACCTTCGCATCAACCTCAAGAGGTTATGGCTGGGCTGAACCTTTAAATTCTTAATCCGTTTGTTATTGAGTGAAGCATTGAGTCAGGCTAAAAAGTCATGTAAATTCTCAATTTTAATGGCCTACACAAGTGAATTATATGTTCCATTTCACTATTTCAAGTGACACACTTTTTTCCCTTTTTTTATCTTTTGTATGGTAGGATAGGTGCATTGGCTTCATAGTTTTCACCGAAGTCCAAAATATGCAGCTGTTCACAGGCATGAAGTCAAGCGCTGACTGATACTGTACTTGGCTATGGATTTGAAATGTGATCTAGTACCTGGGATATTTTTAACCATGAAGGGGAATGGCATAAACCATAGCATAGACTTGACATTTTCACCTCTAGTCATCCACCAAGAAACAGCTGAAGCAGGTAGTTCCTTTGCTGGTTACAAACATGCCTGAAAACTCTGTTTTAGCTGTCAAACCCAGTGCTTCTGGTTTCTGTGATGCTGCTTAGTGAACTATAACTTCTTAGCCATGGTCACTTTCCCACTTTCAGCTTCACATGCAAAAGGTGGGGAACTTTGCCCTCAATTAGTCAACTTAGTGATGGTGTAGACCCTTAATAGCGAAAATTTTCTTCAAAGAAAAGAAAGGACCAACATTTTAGTTTATGGCAAGTTGACAAATGGCATAAGTGACACAAAATCTGAAAGCAGCAGTTCAGTTTATTCTGTCTGGTGGTCTTAAAAACAGTGGTGGTCTTAAAAACATGGTGGTCTTAAAAAAATAGAACAACAAGATGGAAATAAATGATGGTGAAAATTAGATATGTGCTTTAGAAACTAGTGAAATGATTCAAAGACAGCTCATGTTGGTGAGATATTTGTGTCATCATTTTGACATAGTCATTATATCATGACATGGGCAATGGTCCGTGGCCCAGTGCCTATCAAAGCCAGAGCTGGCACTCTGTGTGAAGCATTTCATTCAGGTGGCAGAATTCTCCCTCATCAGCCTTTGGTGATGCTAAATTGCAGCTACGCTAGCTGCTGTCTCTTCCTTCTTCTTTGTGAGGAGACAGCTTTGGGAGATGGACACCTGTATTCACAGGCTCAGTGGTCAGCTCTATTCTGGTATTGGTTTTGTCAGTCTTTTGTTCATGCTGTAATAAAAGTAGATCTGTCATATTCCTAATCCAGAAGATGTATTTTCCTTCCTATAACACAGCATTCATGATCTCAGTTTTTGCTTGAATCAGATATTCTGGTGAATCAATAAAGTAGAGTGATATTTTCAAAATTGACTGGTTGAGAACAAGCACATTCTTGACTGCAAAAAAAAGGCAAACCCCCAACTAAATGTCAACAATAATGTTTCCGCATAAAGCGATTTATTCACAAAGTGTTGAAGCAGAGATATTAAGTAATCCATGCTTATCCTTTAAAATAAAGTAACAATAAAAATTATTAAACCCCCACCCCCAAATAAATCTAGACACAATCACTTTTATTTAAAGACACAGCCTGAAAATCAACTTATTGCACTGAAAGGAAAGTTTCCAATATCTTCAACACCTATGTTTTGATGAAAAATTAATAAGATAATTGTAAAGGCCTAATAGGCCATTTTAAAATTCTTGTTTATGGTACACAGGGACTTAACAGGATAGTCATGCAATGAAAGCTAATGGAGAAATAAACATAAGCATGATGAAAGATATTGAAACATGATAGTCTTATTCTCACTGGCTGTTTTAATAGAACAAACATAGTCATTCTGTTTAAATTTAAACAAGTGACATATAGATAAAATAAAATAATTTTGTGGAAATTTAAAGAAAGGCAAAAGTGAAGCAAAGTAAATCATTAGGAAGCTATGAAGGAGGCTAAGACTCTATAACAAGATGGTGTCCTAGACGTAGTCTTCCCAAGCTGCCAACCTGGGGAAGTCATTGGTAGGGTCAGAAGATGTACTGTGGATGAAATAAAAGGAAATATCTCCTGCCTCAGTTTCTAGCATACATAGATCTGCTATAAAGTTGATAGTGAAAGGAGCTGCAGCTGTTGGTAAGAGGAATTAACTTGGTGCTTTTTCAAAGTTGTCTTCAAGATAAAAGTACAGTTATTGTGTAGTAATGAAAACTAAACGTTCATCAGATGCCCATACAAGACGGTTGCACAGAAGCTCTTTGATTTTTTTTCTCTAATCCCCACTCTTCTCCTTATTATGAATGTCCTCAGGCTCTTTAATCCACCTCTTTAGTTTAAGTAATAACTAGTCAGTTACCAAACATGTCATTATGGCTTTGAGAAATTACCTAAAATACAAGGCAGCTGCAGTGCTCATTGTGTCCCAGGGAATTCACTGGGCATAAGGATGTCCTAAGTGCTGTTGTACTGTAAACACTGTATGTTATTAGCAAAGGATTGATCTACTTTGTTCTACAACACACATATTTTAAAGGATGACTCAGATTATTCATGCTTTGTATTGCTTTGTTTAGTATTAATCCTTCCTTTTCTTACCTATCAGCTTCCTTATTGTTTTTATCATTCAGGACACTTTATAGCAAAGCTGAGGTAGCCTGAGCAAGACTGAGGCTTTAATATGATGATCACAAGGAAAATACAATTTTAGAATGGATTCCTCCCTGAAGAGCTAAGGTGATAAACACCTACAATGAACAATAGCTGAGAAGAAAAGAAAGAAAGAAAGAAAGAAAGAAAGAAAGAAAGAAAGAAAGAAAGAAAGAGAAAGAAAGAACGAACAATTAGCATGTTTTCCTCCTTAATTTTCTGCATCACAAATGCTCAAAGGCCATAAAACTCTTCTCATTTTTTCAGGACTATTTTTCCTAGAACACAGAGCAGAAATTATTATGATCTGAACTGTTATTTCTGGAACAAAATTCCAACCCAAAGAGAATTCAAATAATATATCATTAATCTGAAGAGCATACTGCAAGTGATGTTTGAAAAGCACAGAATTGCCAGTGGCCTGGAGCCAGGTAATGTTGCTTACTGAAGTCATTGTTGTTGCTAGGATTTTTTGGTTCTGTTTTGCTGGTGAGTTGGGGCTTTTTTTTCCTTTTCGGTTTATTTGATTTCAGAAAACGTTCTCAATGAATTCTTATTGGTTGTAGCATATTTTTTTCTGTTGGTATGTATGTCAATGTATCTTTATATTTTGGGGCTGTTTTCTTGATGATTTTTTCCATTCATTTCTTGGTTTGTTTCTCCTTTTTATAGTAATGGTTTAACCAGGCTCTTTTGAATTCAAAGGTCAGTTGGTAAAGTCTGAATAAGGAGGTGCTCTGACACCATTTCAGGAACATCATGATCTACTGCAAAACCAATCAGCAGTGTTGGACAAATGGGTGCAAATCATAAGTAGTACTGAGATTCCCAAGCTGCTTCTTTCTCAGGGCTGAGTGTAGTAGTTCATTCGTTCTTTAACCCACTCAGGAAACCAATGTGAATTGTGTGAAAGCCCAGCTAGACTGAGAAGTTCTTACATGGGGTCTCATGTGCCGTGGAAAGGAGGAAACATGGATACGCATATTGAACAAGATATGCCTGAGTAGTGTGTGCAATAGAAGTGGAAAGGAAGGTGATAATTCTTGCTTATATATTTACTCTGTTTTCCTTCTGAGTTACCTACTTCAAAAGGTGCAGAGGCCATATAAAAGCCTATGGATCTTCCATGCATTCTTCTTATAACCTGGTCTCAAAATTTTATACGATCATCTGACTTTTTCACTTTAAATACCATATGACTATTTCTGTGAAATTATGTATTAGAAACATAATCTGCATCCAACTAACTGCTCTTAACAACTGCTATGTATCTCAATCTGAGGACCATATAGCCAGGATCAGCACATAAGAAATCAATAGATCATTGAGATATAAGTACCAGACCCGATGACCACTTACACAAGAGGATTTCATTGAAAGACAATATAGAGGATGTAGTATGGGAAAATATTCTGAAAGGAAAGAAATTAGAGCTTATGATTAGTCTTTGCAAGATCAGAACAATCTGACAATTAAAAAAAAAGGCAATTTAGCTTTTTCTTTGCTTAGAAGCCCGAAACTGTAGTAGACTGTTGTTGACAAAATGATGTTGATGAAGAAGGCTGGAATATTTTAGTCAAGTTATACAGAGAATCACACTCCCTGGTTAAGTTGTAGATGAATGTGCAACATTCACTGAAACAATTAACTGCTGCAAATATAAAAAAGATGCATCAGCTCTCAGCATGTGTTCTGCTAAGAGCCAGAAAAAACATGTTCATGCCAGTGTGAACCATAATTCAAAGAACTGGAAAATTCAAAAGACTTTGCCTGAAACTTTCCACTATTGTTTTTGCTAAAAATACTTTCATTTAAGCTAGCAGTGTACCTTATTCTAAGGTACACCATTTATTATTTCTTTCTTTTGATTTAAGAAAACAGATTTAAATGTCATATCCTTCTGTGCAACATTAACACGCAGTAAAATAGCCAGTTAGATAAAAGACCATACTTAACAGTGATCTTTTTTCTTGAGTTTACTAGCTGCCTTTAAATCATAAATATGTATTTACTGTGATTATTTTAAACACTCACCTATGAAAGTTAAATAGAAGATCATCACGATTTTTAAACTATCAAGAGCTTTAGAGAGGCTAAAAAAGATCCAGAACTGATTCCCCCTACTCCCATAATTGAAGAAATAATGCTGAATTTCTGTTAAATTTCATGGGTCTTGCTAAAAGCTATTAATATCATAGTAGTAAAAAAAGGTTGATTTTTTTTATTTTAATGTTTTCTTCAGATTATTCTCCAGTTGTATTACATGTACTACAAGTATAACTGCAAGAGGAGAACTTTCAGATCTCATTCTTTTTTCCACAGTTCTCTACTGAGGGTTGTAGGGTTTTTTAAACACCCACATTTTGTAGAAAATAATCAAGGTATGTGATATACTCTGTGTTTTCAAATGCAGTCTTCCATGGCCATCAGAAATTGAACAGCTTATTATTCAATGCGCTCCACATGGTTTCAATGGATTTAAAGGACATAATTCCCAATGAAGATAGAGGTACTCACTTCTATGGGTAGAATTTTATTTTATTTTTTTTTTTTTTTTGGAGGTGGTTTTCGCCCTAATATCCCTTATTCTACCTCTCATCTTTTTAATGTCAGTTTTGGAAATTGTTGATCCCACATTAGATGTTTGAGGTAAGGGAGTAATTCTGCAAAAAGCAGCTCCTGAGATGAAAATGTATATAAGATAAGGAAGAAAAATCTGTGTAAAGATGACAATTCTCATTTATTGTGATTTAAGCTCCTTGCAAGGGTACTAAACAAATGTACTGTAAGGAATATAGGTAAAGCTTAGGAAGCTAGTGAAACTTGAAGGAATATACACTAATAGCAACTAAAATAAAAAATACATCTGAGTCCATGAGTCCTTTCTTTGCATGACTGCACATGCATGCCCATTCTTGTTTGCACGCATATTTCTTTATGTATGGGTGAAAAAGAAGTCTAGCTCTCTATCAAAACTATGCTTTGGAATTAATAATTCTTGTGCAACATTTTTAAAATTCTATATTTTTAAATAACTTGTTTACTTCACTTTATCATGAAATTGTCAGCAAGTCAAACTCATTGTTAGGAAATTAATTTAAGTACTCATCCAGAGTAACTGATTCAATCACTTAGAAAATGGGAAAAGGCCATTTTCTTTTAACTTTTTTTTAGGATAAAGGTAGGGATAAACATTTATCTGTGAAAAATAAAAATTTTAAAATATTTATTCAAATGAAATTAATTTCCATAAGCACTATAAAACAGGATCCAAAAGTTCAAATTCTAAATGTTAAATAAATAACAAGGATCGTGCTGACCTGGGTAAACACAAAAAATATTTTAATTTCATTCTTTCCAAATTCCTTTGACTCCAAGCTCCAAATTAAACTTGAATCTAAAAAAACCAAAAACTATTTTCCAGGATTTTGTTATCGGAAATTGACCAAGAGAATGTAGCCTACCATTAACAGGCTAAGACGGGCACCTGAGGTTAGACCTTCAAAGAATAAACTATTGGCAATGACAGCAAGAATGCAAAAGTGAATTGTCTAGTGCATGGGCTTTAGATTAAAACTATTTTGTAAGTATTTTACTTAAAAGAAAACAGAAGAAAAACAAAAAATAAAAAAATGTGCTTACTGGACACTTTCACATGTGTGGCATTTCCACTCAAAATCTGTATCTGTTTTCTCTTATTCTTTTTTTTTTTACTTGAAAGATTAGAGATGTTTCCAAACTTTGAAATTTAGGGAAAAAAATTGTACTGTTGACATTTGTTTGCTTTCATTACTAACTTACTACCTCAGAAAAGATAAATTGTATCTTTTCTTGATTTTGCAAGTTTACTGAAGTTTATTTGCTTCTCCTCTACATACAATTCTACTTCAGGCACTAATAAATTCAAAGAAAGATGGTCTTGTTTTACATAACTAGAATATGCGTTCAGCAATGTGCTAACTGTAGCTTGCCCATCATCTGAAGGCATTAAAGGACACTCTTAACTATTTGTGTGTTATTTGTGGTTCCCATACAATTTCACAGAATCATAGAATAGTTTGAGTTTGAAGGGATCTCAAAGAACATTCAGTTTCAACTCCCCTGCCATGGGCAGGGACACCTTCTACCACACCAGGTTGCTTAAAGCACTTCCAGTCTGGCCTGGAACACTTTCAGGGATGAAGCATTCACAGCTTCTCTGGGCAACCTGTGCCAGTGTCCCACCACTATCATAGTGTTATATCTAATCTAATTCCCTAGCTCCTCTCCAGCTTTCTTGTAGGCCCCCTTTAGGTACTTGAAGGCTGCTATGAAGTCTTCTGCGGAGCCTTCTCTTCTCCAGGCTGAACAACACCAAATGTCTCAGCCTGTCTTCACAGGAGAGGTGCTCCAGTCCCCTGATCATCTTCATGGCCCTCCTCTGGACCTGCTCCAGCAAATCCACATCGTTCTTGTACTGGGGACCACAGAGTTGGACACAATACTCCAGACAGGGTCTCACGAAAGCAGAGCAAAGACGGAGAATCACCTCCTTCAAGCCCCTGGCTGTGCTGCTTTTGATGCAGCCCAGAATATGTTTGGCTTTCTGGGTTGCAAGCGCACATCGCTGGCTCAGGTTGAGTTTCTGCTCAGCCAACACCCAAGTCTTTCTTCTCAGAGCTTCTCTCAAGATATTCCCTGTCCAGCCTGTATTTGTGCTTGGGATTGCCCTGACCCCTGATGCAGGACATTATACTTGGCCTTGCCGAACTTCATGAGATTGGCACAGACCCACCACTCAAGCCTGTCAAGGTCCCTCTGGATGACGTCGAGTCATTGACCACAACTCTTTAAGTGTGACCATCCAGCCAATTACTTTTTTGGTGGGTGGTTCATCCATCAGATCCCTGTCTGTCCAGTGAAAAGACAAATATGTCACACAGAACACTGTCAGATTTCAGGAATGCGGTCAAGGTATACCACTACTGTGTGTTGCATCTCATTAATTTTGCTGATTTTTCTGTTCTTCGTCTTTTCTTTGCCATTTCTGCAGTGCTTGTAGTGCAAAGACGACTTGTGGAATTTTATACCTGAGGATGCTCCAGAAGCAGTACACTCCCAAAACAGCAGGGATCCTCTTCTGGGTGGAAAGCAGTGACAATCTAAAATATAGCAGCTTCTTCAGTCTGAAAGTAGGAAGCACTTTTTCTGCTCTATTCCATCAAGAGATAGAGATGCGAACTGTCTTGCATCAAAAAGGTAAATTACAGTAGATTTAGACAGGAGATTTGCTCTGTGCCTTAGCAGTCACTCTTTTTTTCCAGCATCTCAGCTGGACAGCTTAGAGGGAGAGGTGTGGATGGCTGATGGCTTTTGATTGTAAGGGCTCAAGGTGCAGAAATAAGGACACCTTTGCTTGTTGTTTCCAGAAGACAGTGTATGGTCAAAGTCAAACTGAAACCTTGCAGCATACAGAGGTAATGGGAAGGCACAGTTTTTCGAAATTTAAAATATGTTCATGTGCACGTCTTTCCACATGAACATACCCCCAGGTAGTGATGAAAGTTCTGGGATCTTTGAATCCAGGGATCTCTGGATTGATGAGGCTGCTGCCCATTTGAGTAGCAGCTTGAGGAGCTACTTTAACTGCAGGTGATGTTGGTGTATTTTCAAAAGAGTGGAGGGAGGAAAAGGAAAAGAACCAAGTGTTTCAAGACTTGTTGTTTTCAAACACTAGAGGGTTTGGAGACTAGTCACCTGCTATAGATATGAATCTCACGGTTCCCACAGGACTTATGTCTGAACAACACCTAAAATCTAGAGTCTACTCTAATACATACCCACAATTCCCAAATGGCCAGGAGCTTTGCTTTGAGCTTCTGCTTGCTTGAACCATAACTTATCAGACACTTGTGATACAGAGCAGTATAACATCCTTTGAGCTGACTAAGGCACACTAGTGAATTCACACTGTAGATAGAGGTTCAGTTTCTCCTCTTCTGCCACTTTCTGTTAGGGACTGAAAGCTCCAGCCACAGTGCAGTAAATAATAGCTGAAAGGCAGAAATATCTGAAACCACTCCAGCCGTTTTCAAAATGATTGTGTGACTATGCCATGAGAGAGCTGAACACATGATGGCAGTAGGATGCTACAGCTGAGTGTGGGTGGTGGAAATCCTGGACCGTAACAATATGACTATTTCTGGTAGTTTAATTAACTTATAAAAAGGAGATATTTGTGGAGATCCACAATCTTCTAGGGACTGCTTCTAGTTTTAGGTCACAACAGTAAAAATTCACATTAAGTTCATTGCATCCATGGAGACTTATTTGTATGCTTGCCACCATGTCCAATTTACATTTGGGACAGGAAGAAGAAACTCTTTCTATCACAAATAATGTGAGGAATCTGATTTTAAATATTACCTGTGCAATTTTACAGGTGCTTCTCACTTCTTAAAGAAAGTGTTACAAGAAATTATGAAAAACCACCACTTAAATCATGTCCTCTATCAACCATTAGTGCTTTCTTTGACAGTCCTGAGGAGTCCTAGGCAATTTAGTTGCACGTTATACAGCATCTGAGGTTCTTTACACCTCAGAATAATTTTCAGATCTTTATCTCTATCCTTTTTCCTATAATTCTTCCTTACAGAAAATTCACCTCTTTAGGGTAGAGCGAGCAGCACTGCAAGGAACTGTCCACTAAAATTTAAAATCCTATCAAAATTTTAAATATAAAGTGATGGCTCACCATTCTAACTCATCACAACTGAAAACTAGTCTTATCAATAGGATTTCTTAATCTGTAAACCACTTATGTGCTCGCTAAAATGTTTGCTGGGAAAGGAGGAATCTTCCTGTATGCCTCCAGATTCAAAATATTCAACATGCAGTGACTTTCAAAAATCAGATAATTCTTTGCAACTAGACTCCTGTCTCTTAGTCTGTGGGCTTCTTAACCATAGATTTTCTGCCAGATGCAGGCATATTTGTATTACCTAAATACAAAGACTAGGTCAAATTTTCTCATATTGTAAACTTTTTAGACTTTTATAAGACGAAAGTTTAAAAGTTTATAAGACGAAAGTTCTACCTACCTACCTAGAAGTCTGCTGCAGAGTTTTAATTAAAAAAATGATTCCATGATGTCTTTAATTGTAGACCACGCACAAGAAGTATAAACTTTGAGGTAACAAAAAGAAAATATCAAGAGATATAGAATCGTAGCATCATTAAGGTTGGAAAAGATTTCAAGATTGAGTACAACCACTAATCTAACACTGCCAGGTCCACCACTGAACCATGTCCCTAAGCATCACATTTTCATGGTTTTTTTCTCTACAGAAGAATCTGAGGATCTTGAAAGACTTTAGGATTTGTAAATCTGAGTAAGAAGTAGCAGGCATATACTACCAGATAATGTGGCTGATCTGTGAGGTGGCAACCTGTTGCTGCCTTCAAACTATTGCTTCCATCCTGCTCCAGTAAGTTCTAGCCACCTAGTTTTGATCTGAGACTTGGCATCCCACAAACCAATCTATTTCAGCAATAAAGCTAAATGGGCACTGCAGCACCCATTATAAGGAACTGTTTGATTTCCTTCTAATGAGCTCTGCAATATTATTGGCTCATGTAAATGTCTGCCCAAGAGGTTATCATTCTGAATGGAGAAATAGGAGCTCCTAGTTGGAATTTTTTTTGGCTCTCAAGCAGACGCATACATCATCTGGATGATACACAAATATCCTGGCTTAAGGAACTAGTAGGTCCTTGAGGACTGGCACTAAGGAAACTTGGTTTCCTACTAAACAAAAGCCTGACTAATGCTTTCCCCATTTACATGGTTTATCTCAAGTGTTTATTCTTTAGTGCCTAGTACAGAGAATGGTCCTACATTTGGAGGATTTGTAAGATTCTCCCCCTGCTGCCTTATTGCATTCTTTCCCGCAGTTATAGAATAACCAATCTTGCTGCTCTCTCCCAGTTTATTTATGGACCAGTAATTTTAAGAGTTTCATTTTTTTCAATATTTCCACTGTTACCATTCTAATTTGGTTTAAATTTTACCAATTTTGTTTTAAATTCGTCTTTTAAAAAAGTTTTTGATGGCAAGCCAAGTGATCATACACAACTTCTTTCCACAAAATAACAGAATAAAAATAGCTTTCCTTTAAGTTTTAATTTGTGTCTTATGAAAACAAGACTTCATAGTTACACGAAATAATTTTCTAACAAGTGCAAGCACTCTGACAAAGATTTGTACTTGGATTTCAAAAAGCTTTTGGAAAGGTCCTTCTCTGAAGGCACTTGAAAGGAGCCAAATCACCCCAGAATGGTAATTTTTTTTGTGGTATAACAAAGCAAAAAAGAGAAAATAAAGGATAGTATTAAAAATATCTGGTTTTAAAGTAAAATGTTATCCCAAATATACCCCAGGAATCACTGCTGAGACCCAGATACTTGAATTGCACATACACAATCTGAAGTAGTGAGGTGAAAAATTTTTCAAGTCATGCAAATTATTCAGACTTGTCAAACAAACTGATCAAGAACTATGTGACAATAATGAATGACCAGGCCATGGAATGGCAGGTACAACCTGATGGTGATAAATCTAAAAGAGGGTCATAATCCTACCTATATAATCCCAACAATGGGCTCTATATTGCTTAATTACCTCTCAGGAAAGAGACCCTGGTGTAACAACAATGATATACCCACTTATTAAACCTTATGTGCAGTGTTGCACACTTTATCCCAAAGAGAGGAAGTTTCCTTTATAGAAAAAAGATGAAGGATACAGGTAAAAGATAACGACTTGACAATATACACTCAAAAGAAATACAGAGATATTAATATGATTAATATACCTTCATTGCTTTTCATGTCACTAAGACTCCTTAGAACATTTGCTCAATTCCAAATGCAAGCTTATCTTCATTTTTTAAAGCCAGATAAATGCTTCTCTCTTTTCTTGGTATCTTCTGAACTCTAATCTCTTCTAACCACACCAAAACTCACACTGGACTCAGGGAATATTCTCAACATACATGATCTAAATACTATGCTTCATAACTCTTAAATCTAAAACAGGAGGTTTTCTCAAGGGAAGAAATTTTGCTTGCTTTAATGTATTTTACAATATTTGACTGCGAACGGATCACAAATGTGAGTTGCATACTTGGTATTAAAGTGAGGTGTACTTCGAATGACAGATTAGGCTGCACTGGAAAGCTGTTAGTAATGTATTTAGTGCCTTTGTTTTTCTTAAGAAAATGAGACAGGGCGTAATGCAAGAGTGAGGAATAATCTTGTCAATAAACTACTTAAAATTCCAAGTTTCTTTACCTTATTTTCCTGATAACTCATACAGTTCTTCCAGACAAGTAAGACAGATTTTGTTCATATGATGAGTAGGGTTGAATACGAATTTGTAGTTTCAAATCCTGCCTTTCCCCACTATTGTTATTGAGACTTTTGCATGAAAGTACAGAGATAATACATTCTTTAGAAAACAATCACATGTTACTGTTTACTTTGGTCTTTAGAGCTAGTCTTCTCACACGATTTTACAGTGGTGAATACGGTATATTCAATAGCCAAAGGTTAGACACAAAGTTATACACACTGGAAAAAGCTTTATTTGACCTATTTCATCTGTCTTCTTTTGTAGGATATATATTGTTTCCCGTAAGTGTATCTTTCTCTCCAGTGATTATAAAGGAATGATAATTCATAATTTACTATACCTAGTGCTGTTTTCTACATTTCAGAAGAAGAATACCATCTTTACTGTCACAATCCCAATTACTGAGTGAGAATAAGCAATTTGCTTTAAAGTTCCTAGTTGTTCTTAAATTTGTTTCTTCTTCCTTTCTTTTTCTGTTTCTTCTTCTCCATTTTGCTTGGGTTTTTTGTCTCATTTCTGGCATGTCATGTTACCAGAGAATATTATATGCTGTTAAATAATAATTACAAGTGTTTTCAATTCCTTTTAATGTATGTGGTGGTCTGGAGCCAACTGGCTTTCTAAAGCAAAATAATATTCTCAAAGAAGGCACTAAATTGAGTTTCATTTCTGCAGTATAGCAGCTTTTCCTAAATTCAATCAGAGGGTCAAATCTATTATATCCTCAAGTGCTCAAATAGTTAAGCCAGTATAATTCAGTGGACTTTTATGAATCCTTTCCCTTCTGATTAACTAGCATCCTATATTCTCTCCACTTTAAGGCGGAAACAATATCACCTGACCTTTAATTTATAATTAAAGTATTCCAAATTAACAAAAATGCTACCTAGTCCTTTCTCTAGTGTACATTGTGTAAAAGTTTCAGAATGTGATTTAAACTTTATAAATAATTCAGTGGTGCTGACTCGTTGGTCAGAAACTAGCCTATTGGATCTTGAACAGTGTGCTTTGGTAAAGTAAGCATGCTTAGTCTGACCATCCTTTAGGGAGATTTACCAGAATGCAAGGACAAGCTTATTGCTTCAGAATACACAATGCAGAAGTATTTGATGGGCCTCACCTGGAAACACAAAAATGTAATGACTTTTCTATTTTCTTAATAGAAATTATTTCCTAGCTAATTTGGTATTCGCTGTTTCACTTGCTACTTGCCTAAATCCTTTCCCCTGTAATTTAAAGGGAGCATTACAACATCTAATTTTCAATGTCATTTTTGGAGCAGGACTATTATTGCTCAACATTTCCTGTCGTTAGTGCGGAAACTAGCTCTGGCTGTAAGTATAGTACAAACACAAGGGCCTTCCTGTTTTCTATGCTGTGCCCATTGACCATGGACAATGTCCTTATTCCCAAGACTTGTGTATAGTACTCAGTACCTTAAGAGGAAGTAGCAAACATCTTATTGAGGCATGTACTCACAGAATGTAAGAATCTACATCCTGACAGCTCTATATCCTTTGGAGCAAAGCTCTTCCATAATTCTTACAATTTCTTTATATGCATTTGCTCTGAGGATTTTAAAGATTACTGAGGAACAATATGAGCAGATTGAATATGGACAGAAGCTATAGCTTCTGAGGTACTGAGAGAGCTGTATGGAAAGTTAGAAAAGAGACATATATCTCTAAGAATGACTAGGTAGTGAGGTTCAGAGATAGAAAAATATGTCAAAATTCCTACCTTCACCTGCAAGGCCTTGCTTTACAAAACAAGATTTAGGATACTATATGAAGAACCTTAACAGATTACTGAGGCTTATTTAATTTACTAACAGCAACCATAATATTATCAATTTTTCACTTATGGGCTTTCTAAAAAAAATACAGCTCCCATTTCCATTTTAATTTTCCATGACATTTAAGTTAGAATTTGCAGGCTTGCTCAGTTGAAGAGGGTATCATAATTCAAAAATAATTTGGGCAGAACTGAGGTGTAAAGTAACCTTTTTCTTAAAACTTATAGTGTTTACCTACAACATTCAAATGCTTTAAATTTTGCAAGAATGTTTTCAGGCAAGGCCTAGGAACTTAGTATCAGCAGTAGAAAATGAAACCTGAATATTCAGTCATGAAAAACTGTATAAATTACCCAATGACCTCTCAGCAATATGAGTCTTTTTTTCCCCACAAGGCCACATAGAAGGTTGGAAGGAGTCTTGTTGGATCTTCTCCAGCTTGAAGGAAGTAGGGTGGGGTGAGGTGATTTTTTCAGAGAAAAGACTAATTATTTGGATTATATACTGCAATTAATGAAGAGATTCTTGGGGAGTTTGGCCTTTTCCACCCTCATGAGGAGACAGCCTGTTCTCAGGGTTCCCATTCAGCCTGACTGTTATGTGACCAGCAATTAACCTGGAAGACTGCCAAAGATTTTGTTCATTATGCAAATACCAGGAAGGAAATGGAGGTTTTCAGAAGAATTTGGAAAAGCAAATGGGTATTGTTACTTCTCATCCGAATCCAGGCATCATTCTGTGGGGCAAAAAAGGAGGAACACCTCTGAATATCAGCTTTCTACCTGCCAGATTCTAAAGCTTCTTTACACATGGAGTGAGGGAGTTTATTAAATAAGGTTCAGCGGGATACTCACACTGGCTTATCCTAGAAAAAACAAAAAAATAAATAATTAGCATCTCTTTGTATATATAATATAAGAGGCTGTGTTCAAGTGGATCAAATCAGCAAGAGCTGTGGACAGCTCTGAAGCACTGCCAACTGTTGTGATAAAATTCTTGTGACATATGTTGCTTTTTCGTACACCTCATTGCATGAATTCATCCTATTATGTGAAAATGTTAGATTTTGTTTAAAAACAAATAGGTCTTGTCACTGTAGCTAAAGGGATTAAGTATAAAATACAGCATTCAAAAGGTCAACATTTAAAAAAAAGGCAAATTAAAGAAACATTTTTTATTCACTGTAACCCTATAGATTGTTAAGAAAGAGGCTGACTCACAGTTTTTCTGTACTTAGAGTTGACCATCCTGTTCCGACAAAATGCGTTACATATATTCAAATACAGTGCACAGAGTGGAAAGTTCACAGCCTTTGTCTATTGCTGGAAGGCAACATTATGGATCAGAAAATTGTGCTTGCTTTGTTTTGAAGCTGTAGTTGGAATCCTAGGTTTCAGACTTGGCTTACTTTATGCTTCAAGAAAGAATTAAAACGATTTTTTAAAACGATTTTTTAAAACTCAGGCTGAAATATACCCCTATACAGATGACAAACAAAAAGGCTTATGAGTCTCTTTGCAGGTGATATGCTAATGAAAATGTTCCAAAGGAAAGGAGTGGTAAAAGCTTCCTGTGGTTAATGTAACTCAAAATACTCACAAGTTTGTTTCTTAGTCATATTTGAAGAGGGAGTTTTGAGGGAAGCATTGGTACAAAAAATTACGCTACGTATTATAAGATGAAGTAAGTGAGAGAATTGCCATTGATTTTGAAGGGACTGTGCTTTCTCTACTTATGCTGATGGAAAATTCTTTCTTATTGCACCTGGAGTATGAAGCTGGTGGTGGTTTTTTCCTCTTTACACAATAGAAACAGTACATAGTACAACTGGTTGAGAAGTTGGGTCCCCAGTAATCCACCCCCTCTCTTTACTAATACTGCATCAATGTTTCTGATTTTCTTCAGGTTTAGGAGCTTCTAAATTAAAAAAAATACTAATAGTGACAATACTTGTCAAAGATATCAGGAGTACTGAAAGGGTTACCGGTTTGTTCTTTTGTACCAGTAATAGATTCAAGCCTAGAAGGGGAGGTTGAGAACAAGCTGGTGTTCATTTCATAGTAGCTCTTTTAATCCATCAATTACCCAGTTCAGAAACTGTGGTAAAATACGTATTTTATATATTGCCATTGGGCATCTGCCAGTTAACATGGACTGTCTGAGTAACAGTTCTAAGAATTGCATGAAAGAAATCAGTAGGGGCCAAAATGCTGAAACTTTAATAATACCTTGGGATCAGAACTGCCTTTGGCCTAACACCATGTACTGTACTTCTTGAGAAGTCATCGCATTTTGAGTTTAATGATCAAGTGAATATTCATTTTTCTTGATGTACCAGAAAAGCATGGGGACATTCTTCTCCCAAGTGCAAGTTCTCTCTTCTCCCAAGTTTGTTCATTTTCCAACAGTGTCCTATTATAATCACAAGGCTAGATTTTGAGGAGTTATTACAGTCAGGTACCTATGCCCCTTGAGTGGAAGTACAGCAGTCTGTGTTAAGCCTGTTTGCCATACTGCAACAGCTGAATTAGACATCTTAGAATGGGGGCCAAAATTTCCTAGGAGCCTGCCGGGAGGAATCAGCACTTTGAACCACTGATACTAAGCCAGTAAGAAATACTGAAAACTGAGGTAGAGAGGCAACTCAGGATCCTCAGCCTGGAGTGGGCAAGATCCCAGTTTTCTTGTTTCCAGTACTCACTTGGGAAGATGGAATCTCAAATTGCAGTCCCAGTTGTGAGTAATGCTGAAGTATTTTATTCAATGTCCATTTTATTTAAAATACATAAATAGTTATAGACTCCTCCATCTTTAGACACCTCACTGACCCAAGCCACCTTAACTTATTTTTGCAAAGCAGAGAAGCTTCCAAAGAAAATGAAACAGTATTCTATCTATTTTACCTTCCTTCTCTTCTCCTCAGGATCACACCAAACAAACACATGGTAAGGACACTCCAGAGTGTGGTACAGGAGCAATGACTCAGTCAACAGTGTTGTGACCCTCATATCCTGCTTGTTACAGTCTTCTTTTAGTGTCCTGTTTGAGATCTGTAGGCAGGCTCACTACTGCAAAGTATCTCAGATACTTTGAGTTGCTGTGCTCTTTTTGAAGTGATTGTCCCTGTTTCAAGCCTCCTTGCTGACACTGCATGTAGAAGTCTGATTTTTGGAAAGGAGTGGTAAGGGAGAAGCTAACAAAAAAATTCATAAAAAAAGGCTTCACATCTTCCCACAGTTTCTTCTTGCCACTTAGTGAACATATCTGCCTTTCAAGCTCCTTCATTTATCATGTCATAGTGTATGGTTCCCCATCTTTATTCAGCTTGTCTCAGTGTATGATTCCCGTATATTCCTGGTCCCCATCCTCTAGGAACTCTTTCTTACTCATTCTTCTGTCCCCTTTACAAATCAATGTCACATTTGAGGGATGATCTGTACTGAAGTCCTTTTTAAATACACTTGTCAGGGGTGTGTTCTCACAAGAGAGCACTCTCACAGGTCAATCATTTGCTGTCCTATAGATCAGGAACCAGCTATGAGGATCATCAAGCTAGCAGTGCTTCAGGTCTGCAAGCATCTCCATCTGACGTTTTATGACCAGGGAGGGGTTATAAAGAAAACCCACAAAAGTTTCTTTGAAATTATTTTGCCCTCTCAAAGCTGAGCCAAAATGATTCTCAGAGGTTAAACTCATGTCCAGCTAATACAGAGAAAAAGAAATACAGAATATCCTTGGTAGCCTACAGCCAATATACGTTCTACAGGCTCTATCCTCTCACGTTAAGCAATTAAATTTGAATCTGTGCAGATACATACCTGCAGTATCACCTGCCTTTGCCACATTAACCACCAGCTTAATCTTTTGCACTGAGGTATCTGTAAAGCAGCTGTTCTGGCATCTCCAGCAGCCATTAAGGTGCTATTTGTGCAAGCTGCTGCATAGTTTAGATTTGCTAGCAGTAATAAATCATACAGTTCTTCTATCACTGCCATAGGAAAAGAAAAAGTTCAGTTTTTCAACATCTACAGCTTTTGTTCCCTACTTTCGCATTCTACCCAATTTTAATACTAGGCAATAGACTAATCATGGAATTTTAGTGGCAGCTGGGGCCAAATCACATAATGTCCACTAGTTACAATGAACTTCTAACAATCTCAGCTTTTATTTCTAGTAAAGTCCATTTGCTGAATCCTGAGTTGAAATGTTTGGAATGCAAAAGCTGAAAGAGAATGCTCAAATTCAAAGAAAAGCTGTTTTTCTTGGATTTATGGCTGTTATACAATATTAAATTTTCCTACTGAAGCAGTGACAAGATGTCGTTAAATATAAGGCCTGAGATACCTGACAGCTGCCTTTGAAGTAAAATATTTTCTGTATAGACAAAACAACAATGGCATAAAAAATCCTCTGAATTTCCATAACTGTGCATTCCTTTCTGTTTTTAATAAATTATCCCATGTATCTTGTTACAGAAAATTTGAACCTACGTTATAGTTGTCAAAAGAAATCTGACTTGGGAGTCTTTGGTGCATTTTTTCCAGCATGCCATGTCTTCAGTTTATCCATTTTTCAGCCTATCTGTCATTAAACAAGAATATTTCACTAAAATCTAGCAGAGGCTTAAGATGATTAACAGCTGCAAACAAAAATTTAACAGCCCTTTTAAATCTGGCAGATAAACAACAGGCCCCTCCTGAACTGAGAAGCTGCTGGATGATAGATGGTGAAGTGACCCTTCTCCAGGAACCAGTTTTGCCCACTAGATACTTTCAAAGTTTCATAGGTAGGCTACATAGTTAGGCAAAATTGGCAGTCATCACTGAGGATAAGGCAATACTGGAATAGTAAAGCTGTTGTGAAGGAAGTGCACTGACAGAAGATATGTGATGAGCCTGGAATAATGGCAGGCTGTGTTATAACCAACTTTAACTAATACACCATCTTTTGATATGATCTTGAAGGTGCTGAAGTTCAAAGGGAGGTCAGGTATTGGAACAAGTTGCCCAGGGGAGTGGTGGAATCACCGCCGCTGAAGTGTTAGAACAATGTATGGCTATTACACTGAGGCACATGGTTTAGTGGTGGACTTGGCAATGCTATGTTAACAATTGGACCTGAAGACATAAGAGGTATTTTTCAGCCTTAATGATTCCTTGATTCTGTGTACTTATTTTTTTTTTAATCACTTTAATTAAACAGAAGTATAACACTTTACACCAACAAAAAGCTTCTGTGCACAAGGTTGTCCAAGAGGTACTTTTAATCTAATATCCTTCAAAAAAATTTAATGAGGAAATATTTTTACATATGCTTACTAGACTTCTAACACTTTCCCAAAAGCAAACAGTGTGGATTATTCGTTAAAGTACTTTTAATAAATTACAAAATTTTTTTGCTTGCCTAGCTAAATATTAGGGTTCTCTAGTATTTTTTACCTGGTCCTAATACAGGCATATTTTAATTTATCCAGGGAATAGGCAAAACTTCTATTTCTTCTACAGTTAACCTGAATAATTAAGCACCTGAATAGGGCTAGTCTGTGCCTTTGAGAAAGAAAAGCTATATTTTGTTTCTAGAGTTCCTGTTTGTGGCAGATACTTGCTGAGGGTCACTACTGCTACTGGTTCCATGAGCCTTTCTTCTTGGCTTCAGCATAGGGGGAGTATGAAGGAGAGGTCTGTGATATTGCCCAAGGACTCCCAAAGGTCGACAGCAGACAGTACATAACCAAGTGCCAGCAAATGACGCCCTGGTACCAAACTTCAAGCTCTCTGACTTGGATTTTTGGGCCATAGTCAAAGGAGTTGGTGATCAACATACTTTCAGTGCTTCCTTTGTCGTGACCCTCATATATCTATACACACAAATATACATGCTCACATAAATGTATATGCATAAGTGTATTCATATGTGTACGTGTGTGTGTGTATATATACATATATATACGCACATATACTTTTTTATTTCAAAGAAACAGAACCTGAAAAGACAATGCATTTTAGGATTATAATTGCTGTCACAAGCATATTCTAAAGGACCTCATGGGTCAGATCTCATCCTCTACTTCATACTAGATCACACACTTTTTCCATTAGACTCTGCACTCCCTGGTGCAGCTGTGGTTTGGATTTTTTTTTAGCAAGCCGAAGGAGTGCAAACTATGTAGAACAACTGAGAGAAATCTGGAGCGAGATCTTTATATTTCCCTTGAGCCCTAGCAATTTTGAATTTTCACTCCCACTGTTGGTAAGCTGATTTGTTTCTTGGTCTTCACAGATCATTAAAGCAGAACTGATTGGGGACTTCTCGGGAGCATACCTTTAGAAATAATCAGCTATTGTAGCTAAACTCTTTTAATAATTGAAGTCCTATAGAAGGCACAAAGTTGTAGTCCCTTCCACTTCCAGTCCCCTGCTTCCTTCTACTGAAACCACACCCCTGCCATGATGTGGGTGGTATGGAATTAAACAGTGCTAGAAACTCCACCCCTTGTCTCCATAACCAAGACAACCATAAAGTTAGAAGATTGAACAGACCTACACCATTTCTGCAACTTTAACTAATTGAATCTACTATCTGATTTTGAGAAAGCATTATTGGATGAGGGAGGAAGGAGAGGAAATGAAAGAAAGAAAAGTGCTATTTTCTTTTTCTTTTTGAAGAAATCTCACTATTAAAAACTGTAATACCCGAATTCCCAGATGACTATCCCTCTGAATTCATTCATGCTTCCAGGAACACAGTGTAGTTAGAAAAAGTTCAGAGCTCCAGAACTGCAGCTGTAGTGCAATGCCTGCCTTATACAGGAGCATCAGACCAGGCAGTATGGACCACTTGCAGGAGTGATTCAAACCCTGATACCATCTCCATGCCCTTCAACAGCAGCTTTCAGGCTTAGATTTTCACTACAATGCAATAGAAACTTTTCTACAATCATTTCTACAGAAAGATGAAACAAATTCTTTCCCTGTGTGCTGATTTTGGCTGGGGTGAAATTACTTTTCTTCACAATGGCTAGTATGGACCTATGTTTTTGATCTGTGCTAAATACAATGCTCATAATATAGAAATTGTTTTGGTTTTGCTGAGTTGCTTGCACAGAGCCAAGGCCTTTTCTGCTTTTTGTACTGCCATGCTGGTGAAGAAGCTGGAGGTGCGTGGCAGGCTGGGAGGAGACAGAGGTGGGACAGGTCACCCTAAATGACCAAAGGGATATTCCATGTGACATCATGCTCAGTATGTAAAGTGGGGGAAGAAAGGAGGAAGAGGAGGATGTTTGGACTGGTGGCACTATTACATGTGATGGAGCCCTACTCCTCTGGAGATGGCTGAACACTGGCCTGCCCATAGGAAGTAGTAAATTAATTCCTTGATTTGCTCTGCTTGCATGGGTGGCTTTTGCTTTACCTATTCAACTTTCTTTATCTCAATACGTGAGTTTACTGGATTTTAGTATTTCAATTCTCTCCTCTATCCTGTTGATGGGGTAGTGAGTGGGCAGCTGCATGGGACTTGGTTGCTGGCTGGAGTTAAACCATAACACCCTGGCAAAATAACTTCTGTCAACCCATTAGTTGCGGTTCAGACTCTTTCCCAAGTCTTCTGAATTTCTGCTGAAAGGTTTCCCTCAGTTTGTAGTGGGAATTCTTCCTTTCCTCAGGCATTGGCACTGCCCATGGGGCCATTCAGCCCATGATTTAGGGTGCTCTTGGCCCTGTTGGCCTTGTAGGGTTTATTTGTTTCACCCAGAGACTTAGGAGAAATTGTAAACTCACATTGCAGGCCATCAAAAATCTCCTTTCCATTTCAGTGAAATTCCCATTTTGAATTTTTTTTTACTATAGGTTTCTCAAACAAATGAAAATTTAAAATAAATACTAAATTAAATTAAAAATTTAAATTGAAAATTTAACATATATTGTCACTGACATAAACACAGTTCCCAAAAATTGTCTTCCTACTTGCATTGTAGTCAACCTTTTTCCTCTATTAAAAAGAGTATGTCTATTATTAAAAAAAACCAAACAAATAAAACTACACGTGCTTACGAAACAACCATGCACAAAACCATGAGTTTGACTACAAGCACAAAAAATCTGTTTCACAATAAGCAATGTCTGTAAACTACAGCGTTAATCACATTAAAGTTATCCTCCTTTTAAAAAAAGACACAATTCTTTTCATTTTATACTTGTTCTGGAAAACTGGAATGCTGAAAAGCTACAAGGGTCAGCAACTGGAGGTGGTTAGAAAATTTTTACAGAAATTTTCTACCAGCCAGGACTTTTAGAAAAGATATTTTTCAAAGGGTATTCACAACTATTTTGATGAAACATGTACATTTGATTCTTTGCTTTGGAAAAAATGTTAAATCACTTTTTCTATGATGCTGTATTGCAAAATGGATTTTACTTCGACTTTATTTTTCTCCTGTGTTTACACTGTGATAATGTATGGTGATATAACAAGCCTTGTGCCTATTATTTTTCATTTAAATTACACATATAGAACTGTTCAGTTACAACACAAATAACAAAAAATCTCATTTAGTAAAATAAGCAAGATGTTTTAATATTATGTAGGCAGTATTCTTAACACTTTCCAAAGTAAAAGTACTATAAAATAAATAGAATCAATTGAATATTAAAACATACTACTTGGCATCTGTAAAATGCCAAGACACAGCTTAAGACAGAGTATGTATAATCAACACATTAAAAGAAATGAAAATTGCACTTTTGTATTTTAAAGATCTTATCTAAACTGAAACATTGCAAATTACACCTTTTTTTTTTTCCTGCCAAAGCTCCTCTTTGCAAGAAATATTCAAATTGGAACTTAGAAGACAGTTTCTAAATGTTAATGAAACATGAAACAGAAAGTCCAAGTTTGATTTCTTCTATAAAGAGACATGAAGTACTCGTGTACGGTCCAACTTTATGGTGAGTGCAGTGGACAGTAATTTTCAGACCCTCCTTGAAGTGTGTGAGGAAACACTTCCCAAAACATTTTGGCAGGGTTGACTTTGAAACTTCCTGCTGGACAAAGAAATTTTAATTCAAATATGCCTTCAGAACTATTAATCAGTGCCTTCAGCATTAATTAATAACTAGCAATGATTAGCAGGAGACATGCTTTCAGAGAGGATATCAAGATTAAAAAGGGTCAAACGCAAAATGTAGAAAAGTGTGATCCTTCCCAACAGACCTGTCCCGAGTTTTTTCTGTCGGTTTGTGTACAGCCAGGAGTGCTCATTACAAAAGCAGATATTCTAAGACAATGTAATTGTCTACAGTTTTTCTGGATCATCAAAGTGATTCCCAAGACTGCAGTAAGTTTTTAATTTGCAACAAATTTAAGATAATTCCACTGAATTTGATGCTTTGTAATGATTTGAAAAAGCAAAATCAGGCTTCCTGAATAATCACAAACTTAACTTTTGGTGAAGATTCAGCATTCAGAGGAAACTGAATTTTGGCTGATGTGCACAGGCAATCTGACTATATAGCTGTGCATAAAAGCTTAATAGTTTGATTGTGACACTTATGTTTCCTGTTTGTTGGTCTCTTCTTAAATGCTCTTGTCTCACTCTAGTTCTGAATTTCAGGCAAAATTCAATAATTATGCCTTGCTTGATCAACCTCACCTTATTTTGTTATCAAAGACTACATTCCTTCACTGCCTTTGGCTGAAGTTTATCTTATAATTTCCAGCAATGTCCAACAATTTGGGAACCATGAGACTTTCCTTATACAAGAAATCAAGTTCATTTAATGCTTATCACAAAGGAATTCCAGATGTTCTGAGGAATCTGTTTCTTAACTCACCTGTAAGTCCACAGGTTTATACTAGAAACATCAGTATTTCCCTACACATTACACTCTGCATGTTACTGAAAATTTTACCTGTATTCATTCCATCTTATTTTTCCATTTCATGTCTGTGAACTCATTTGCTTTCACAGCATTGCATTGTTTTGTGTATGTACTACAAAGTATGGACTACAATTAGGTTGATTTCCCTGGAGGTTTTAGAATATCCTTATCAAAACAGAGAAGCCTCATCCCATCCTTTTAACTAGGTTACAGTTCCTATCCCTTGAGTCGCTGTCAGAAGTACTTAATCTTTATTTCTAGCAACTCCCTTCCACTTCTCAGTTCATACATGTAATTGAGCTGATGATCTACTTTGCACTCCTCAGGGATTTGGATTTTTTTTCTCTTTTGCTGCTTCCCAAAGTAGAGTTTAATTGTAGAAGACCGTAATTGGTGTCTGTCTTCTGTTCTTCCTATACCTCTTTATCATCCTTGGAGTCACACATTATTGTTTTACCAATTTTTACACAACTTGTCTGTGGTTTATTTGCTGTATCTTTCCCCAGGTTTGTTTACTTTGGTCTAAGCTTCCTGGTAGAACAGCAAATATATGCTCTGCCCATTGTATTTTCCTCAAATTTTTCAAAAATAATAGCCACTGACAGATTTGTATTTCTGATAATCCTGGAGTTTACAGAGAGTTCTCAATTACTGAGCTCTTAAAGATTTTTTCCCAAAAGTTTGAAAATACTTAATTTTTGTATATATCTTAATAAATGAAACCCTTCCAGAAACATATACATCTTAGCCAACTCCTCTTCCACAGACTCATAGTTGTACTAGTTCAAAATATCACATGGGCAAGCAAAATCTAACTAAAATGCATTTTTTGTTCCTTGAGGACCTATCTTGTTGAATGAATGCGTAGTGTAGCCTACAAACAGTAAGAACTAACGGCTCGAAAAAAGCAGAGTCCAGAAAGTTCTGCACTGACAGGATATCTCCCTCTTAGATGCAAATACAAATTTGTGGCTGCTATCAATGTTTCCAAATGTTTCTACTCCATTCTGGAACAGAAACAAAATGTTTGAAAAGTTTGGCAAGAATTATATTGTCAAGTTGCCCATTTTTAGAATGAAAATTGTAATTTTGTAAATTTTGTAAATTTTGTAAATTTTGTAAATTTTGAAAATTTGTCATTCTAAATTTGTAAATCAGAAACCTTGAAAGGTCCATAGGAAGATAAAAAGAGGACAGATTCTTTTGTATAACAGATCTTTTTTAATAGAGCTAACATGCCATTCCGGCAAAAAATATAACAAAATTTAATACTGGCATATGAACTAAATGCATGTGTAAATCTTCCTCCAAAGATTGATATTGATTATTATGAAGCAATGTTGCCTTTATTTGGAAGACAGAATGACAAAGCCTTAGTAATTTCTGATGGAAAGTACTTGGACTAATAGTTTTAAAGCTCTGGTCCTTAGACCCTGACAATTACGGACTAATTTTCAGGTAGTTCTAAATATTGATTAAGCAATTCTGGTTCATGTGTGACATTCTAAAATTCCTACCTTTATTATTCTATGCAAATTGATCTAAGCAAGTTTTAGATAAGAAAACAATATTAACTTTCTAAATTCTGAATGCTATGACTGGAACTTATGGTAATAAGTGAATTACAAATATTGGCAACTCCTGGTTTTGGCTTTTTTTAAATGTGGACCTTCATAGACTCAGGTATTGCCCCAGCCAGATACTGAAGGAAAACAGATGGCTCTGACTTTCTTGTTAGAAGGGTTTCTGTTTATAATAAAAGGTAGTGTTTCAAATTACTTGTTTTTATAAATATCTGACATTGAATGTAAGTGCTTAATTGACCTAACTAGATGTCATCTATCTTTTTTACATTCCTAAAAAGACAGTGAGTAGTCTCCTGCAATAGGATGTAATAGAAATGGTTTTATTCCTGATTCTTATTTAGCAGAAATAGAGATACAAAATATTTTGTACAAATCAGCGCTACAGACTATACTTTTTTCAGTTAGAAATTAAGTTACTAGGAAAATACCAGAGCGGTCTCTAGCAGTCTAGAATCTTTCTTTTTGCCATGTTTCTGAAGACCAAAAGAAATTTACCTTTGGCCTCTGATTCAGGCCTGCAGCTACAAGTGCAGCGCACAGAAAACTGGGAAATGTCTTCCACTTTCTATTATTCAGTACTAGTGACATCATGTAGCAATTATGAGTCACTTTCCTTTAAAGTCTTTGGGAATATACATCCCCATAAAAATTATTTGCAATTTTTATTGTCGTTTAGGATATAATCATCAGGTTATTCACAAATGTAGGATTAAATGCTGTGAATTAAGATTTAAATGTACATGAAGAATGTACATTTACAATGTACAAAGAATTTGAAACTATATTCTGCCTTGAAGCAACATAATAAAATAAATGGATGATTACAACAACTTTTTATTTATGGTTCTAAAAAAATGTGACTTTAAAAATCATTTTACTGTAGACTATAACATACATATTTTTCTTCTTTTTACTCAGATTATTTTCAAATATGGAAGCTTATTTCCTTAACTGTTCCCCATAAAACAATGTTTCATTTGTCTTTAGTCCATTTGTTAAAGTACAGTAGGTCTGTTGAGTTTTGCAAGTAATTACTTAGCTTAGACTTTTTGGGTTTTTTATGACTGTCATTTATTCTACTGAAATAAAATTAAATTAATTTTTTTTTCAAAAATTGCATGTGTGACACTTGACTTACCTAAATGGATTGGAACAAGCCATATTTAGAGTAAATGATGGCTTTTTAACTGTACTAAGTAGTGTTATTGCCAAAATAGGTGTGGGATCCACTGACGAGTTTCGGAAGAGGGTAATTCTTTGTGACATTTTCTGAAGGTTATTTTCAGCTTTCCCTGAAAGATAAAATTTCAGTCAAAAACATGAGAATGAAAGGAATTACCGTCTTTTCAGCTTTAACTACAGTTACATAGACAACACTGAATAATCATTGCATTGGATGTTTGAAGAGCCCATCATTAAGGTAGCCAAGAACAAAAAAGCAGATTTCATGCCGGATAGTAAATTGCTTAAAAGTAACGTTAAACAAGCTTGTTGTTTTGTTGGTATATTTTTCAAAAGGATTCTGTTCCTAAGAACTATAGATTGTAATTTTGGAGAAATATGCTCCTTTTGTAATATAACACAATGCAAAAAAGTTTGTCCTCCTTCTAGCTGCCAAGCCCACCCATGATTGCTTAGTTAATAATGAGCACAGTTCTCTAACATGGGATTTGTGAGTGAGCAGTTATTTGCATAGATTGATGCTCAGTATATAGATTATTCTATATACATTAATGGGCTTCCCAGAAGCAAAAGGGCACAGTGTCTATCTGGGTATGACTGTATGACTGTAAGACAGGGCCAGCATGAATAACAGGAGCAAGGCATTATTGCATGAAGAACTTGAACTAGTTTTCACTTACCTGGGGCATCAAAAATGAGCTACATGCTTGTTTCAGTTCCAAGGCTTTGCACAACTGTGCCTTTTGTTTACATTTCTTCTCTCGTATTTCCCAGGGTGCCAACATCTTTTCTACCTGAGGCAAAAGCCGATTCTTTATGTGCTCCTTTGTCACCCTTCACACATACTTCCAAGTTTGCATCTTTCTCTAAGTCGTCCAGTTGCCTTGGGGGAGGGCAAATAAACAAAAAAGAAAACGTAACACAAAACCAAATTAAAACAAAACCAACAACAACAACAACAAAAAAAAGGGCAAAAAAAAGCTTCCAAAAAATCTTCTGTTAGCCCCCTTCCTCCTCACTTTAAAGGTCCATGGGGCCCACCCACTCCATGCAGCATTCAAACTTTCAGTATCCACACCCGAGCGCTGCGCTTGCCTGGCTCTGCTCTGCTGTGCACCATAGACATTATGCTGACTTGCAGGCTGCCCTCCTCATATAATGTCAGTTATGTCTTTGACAGAGATCCCTGTCTTATCATGATGTCAAACCAGCAGATTACTGATATTAGGAGGATCAGATGGAGAGTAAGTTCTCTGACATTCTATTATGTTTTCCAGGGGAGGAAAAGAATGCCACATTTTCTCAGTGCTCCTTGGCTAAAGACAAAGCATGTAGCAGTATTGGGGAGTGCCTATTAGAGCTCATTACTACCTCCCCAAGTTGCCATGGCATGCATGGAAGTGCATTGTGAAAGTTGCATATTTTTCTGCAAGGCGATGATTTTATTTTGGCGCACAGGCCTGAATTTGGGCTTGCTACGTTAGAGACTCTTGTGGTACAGGTATGGGAGAGAACACATGGTAACAGATTGCCTAACTTGAGACAGGGTGTTCACGGTAATCCAACCTTTTAATAGTGTTTTCCAATGTGTTCTGTAAAGACCACAGAGGCTTTATAAAAATTATTTCAAAGGATTATTTTGGAGGCCTACACTACTTTGAATTGCATAGAAAACATCAGGAACAAGGACACACAGAGTCATTTTTCTGCTTCTCAGCTTTGATAAAAACTCACTCAAAATTAGCAGATTTTTACCACTCAATGCTTTTTACCTGTCCAGGTAAAGAATTCCTACAGTTTGAGGAACCCTACCATGAAGGCAGCTCTGTTCTCACATAGTCATTCTCTTACTGAAAACAGATTGAGTCTGGCCCAGAGAGGTGCTATTTTTACCCATACAAGTTAAAAGTACTTAAAAGCATTTATGAGTTCCTAAATTGTGTTGAGAGGACTCATAGAAATCTCAAGAGGATACTGTCAGTACACCTCTCTCATGGTCTGCTTAGGGCCCTTACAGAGCCTCCTTTGATTGTGTCTATGCCACATCTAGGCAGTTACCTCTTGCTCAAGCTCTTTGATGCTGGTTGCTCTACTTAAGTTCAAGGAGAATGAGAAAGGCAAGATGGTATAGAAAGAAGTGGGAGACACTGCTGAAGAAAAAAGAGAATTGCCATAAAGCAAGAATTTTAAGGTCTGGATATTTTATTTGGTCTGGTACCAAACAGGCCTTGAAGGTTTGTCCATAGATACTTGAATATCACTAACTTACTTAAGTTCCCAACTTTTAATGCTCTCTTTCACATTACTTTCCTTTTCATCTATTGGAGAATATCATAATTTTGCCCTTTTGAAAAGAGCGAATTTGAAATGCCAAATTAAAATCTACCCATTCAGCTTTTACACAGTTTTGAATAAAGTACTCCTGCAGAACAAATGTATGTAACACTTTCCTATAATACATGTAATTAACTCGCTAAAATACTCTGTCTAGGTATATTGCCCTAGCACATGATAAATTTAACAATTTGGTTAATTTAATTACATATCGGCAACACTGAAAAACAGGATTGCCACAGACTTAGAAGTTTTATGTGCCTATTTGTCAAGAAGAGAGGGACACTTTTTACATTTTGTTTAGTCTTGGAAAATGTATTATTTATACACCAGGTGAGTTCTGTTGGCCCAAGTCCAGCTGTCAGATATGCTGTAAATGCTGCAGAGCCTTCAGGACAGTTTCTTAAAGATAGCTCTGTTAGCAACGATGAGCATGTGAAGACATGCTTATGTGTGCAGGTTTGTCTGTATACGCTGTATATGTGAACTCACAGTCATTCTTTTTAAAAAATCAGACTGTTAAAACATTTTTTTTGTTTATGTTTGCAACACAAAGACATCTGTGTTCTGTTTAGCTTCCTTTTCCAAGATTTCCATATTTCCAAAGAAGAGCTGTCAATGAGACTGTGGTCCATGATCTTTAGTACTGGATCTAAGTACTTCTGACATCTGTAGCAGTGCAAGTTTGACTTCAACTTCACGGGAACCCCCAATCATACCTTTTCCAAATTAGCATGACAATCTGTGTGCAAACCAGCATTCATCAAGGGACTAATGTCTCATATCCTAGAGTATATTTTGTCCACTTTAGTTCATTTATTTTATTGGCTAATTATGTTTATGCAGAGGAATGTAAGTCCTGTTGCTTTGTGGTGATGATATCCAAGGTAGATGGCTTTCTGATTTTAAAAGGTTACTGGGATCTGCCACTGTGCCTGGCAAATAAGAATTTACAATGTGGAGAAGGCACGTGACTGTAGTTGACAAGATGTGTAGATATGCTCCTTGAGACGCTGAGTTGATCAAGTGAAGATGATTGTTCTTTGCAGACTAATATTACGCTGGGTAGTGAGAAACCAATCCACCCCATTTCCAGTCAAAGGAATTTTCTCTTCAAGCCAAGGGACCCCCAAATAAGCACAGTCCAATGCTTTTATTGCACACGATATTTGTGGATGCAGTGGAGTCACGGACTTGTGCAGTTAGAACATAAATGGAGTGCTATTTTCCTTCCCATGTTTAGTTCTTTAATCCCTAATGCAACAGCTGAGATTGGAAGCATGATTCATGCTTACCTGTTTTCTGAAAGTTGCCAGGGAAATGGACAAAGGTCATTGATTTTTTCATTAAAACAAAACCAACGTAGCAAATGTCAGATTCATCATCAGTGCCATCATCTACATTCTGAAAATTGCTACCAGCCAGTCCAAGTATAAGTCTGGAAGATGCCTCACATTCCAGTTAATAGAGGTATGTGGAGACAGGCTTACTGCCATGATGAGGTGGGCCATGTGTGTTAGCCTTTCAGGGTAAGTGCTGCACCAAATGGAGCAGTTTCCAGCAATTCAAGAACCGTGCATTCCCATAAAATTATGCAACACACACCCACTTTCTGACTTTGGCCCACTCAGATGCAGTGGTCTGATCACTGTACTCATGCTTTCCACATTTCTAGGAGGAGTGTATTGTCATTACACAAAACACAGTCCCAGATACTACCCAGAAATCTACCTGCTATCTGAAATCTCCCAGCTCAGGCTGCAGCTAGGCTCCCTAGGAGGCAGAGGGCACTGCCCACTGCACTCTAGACAGATCTCAGATACTTTCTTTGTGCTTGGTAATGAGTTTGTGATAGATGGAATTGCCGCTTTTCACTGAGGGCCCCTGCATGGATGCTTTCTGCAGAATCTGAGCAGGCCCGGTGTCTTTGTGCAGGCCGGTGGAGATCATGGCAAACAGCATCTGAAGAAAATGGTAAAAAAATCACTTTGAAGCCATTTCTGACTGATCAGTGATGTTGTGCTAACTTAAATTCAATAATTTTTCAGATTTTTTGGCAATCTGCATATATAGAAAGAAAGATCCAAGATGAAAGATTGATTAAACCAAACAAAAAGTATATTGTCCCAAGCCTCTACATCAGGAAAGGCAGTGACGTCTAAGGACAGTGGTCTTAATAGCAATAACATTAAAAAGACTAGATCATCTTGAAAATTATGAGATACATGCTTACTCATAGAGCAATGAAGAAGTGCCATGCCCACTCAGAAATCAATTCTGATGGACTCCAAGCAGCAAATTCAGAATTTAAAAAAACTTTACACCATGATCGTGGCTCTGTATTGAATTTTCAGTTTGCATTACATGCAACAGAATCCAACATGAGGATCTCTCCAAATTACTTCATCAGTAATTCACCATAGTCTAAAAAATTGACCTCACGTACTTACCAGTATCAAAGTGGGTGAAGCTATTATGAACGGCTAAAATCATTGCATTTTCCTTAGAGCCACCACAGGAAATGTTTTGCAGCTAGTACACCCCTGAAGGATGTCAAGTGAGATATTTTATACTATTGTTTGGAAATCAGTGTCTAGAAATGTGATTTCTTGTCTCAGAGACTCGTCCTCTATCACTGAAATGTAGTGTTCATGTCAAGTCTTCACTAGGCAAAATGTATGAGTGTGGGGAACTTCAAGATAGACAAGGCCACTTTGTTGTAGCTACACTTGATGATAATGGCTTGTCATTGTTTGTTCAGATGTATGTTGTCTATGCTTGGTGTCTTCCAAATTAAGAACATAATAACTGTGCCCTAAAGCAACCAAAATCCTATCTCTTATTAAATTAAAATCACTACTATGAATTTTGGGGTCACTCCATTTCAGTTGAGAACTGGTATCGGTGCAGCATGATTCGAAGTGCAGTTGAAGCCTTAGGAAGAGAAGATATTAATACATGTACAGTACCACCAGATTTCCTTGTCAGCCAGGTCACGGAATGTACATCATGACATAAGGAAACAGGGGAAGAATTCTGAGCTGTGTTTACGGATAGTTTCTCTATTGAATCTATTTTGCCCTCTGCACAACTGAAAAACATCTGTTAAGTAATTAGAAAGGTGGCTTTAAGCAATCTAAGTCCATCCCTCTAATCCTGAGCCAGCTGGGGACTGTTTAGTCACCTCTATAATTCTAAGAAGCCTAAGGATGTGCTTTCTGCCCTATGCTAACATGTCTTCTTCAGAGAAGGTGAAGAGAGCAGGTGGTAGGGAATAGGCATAGCTGTGCTTGAATTCTCTTCTGTCTGGAAGAGCAGAGCTGCAGGGCAGCTCTCTGCCTGCTTTTCTGCTGTTCAGGCAAATGTTACACTAAGTGTTGAGTCTGCTCTGCATGGAGCAACCAATTAACTTCAGAGATCTATTTATTTATTTTAGCGTAGAAGATTCTTGAGGACTTCTGATCCAGATGGGTCATGAGTCAACAAATGCTTTACTTATTCTAATATCATACTGTGTTGCTGCACTGGGCTTGGTTCTGATCTTAGGCACTTTAACTGGAGTTTACATAACTGGGCAGCTTTCAAAATTTGCAACTCAGAAAAAAAAAGAAAACTAATGAAGGTGCAGCACACTCATTCAGCATAATTGTCTTATGTGTAGCAGTTAATTGTTGGAGATGAGAAACAAGTAAATCTGTGTTTTATGACTACACAGAGACCAGCAGAATTACAAGGCAGGGTCTGTTTCACATAACGGCCAAGGAACAGGCACAAACTGATTTTCATTTGCACTGTAAATAATCTTGCACTTCTCTCCATAGCTCTTGTAACACAAGAAGTTGGGCTCAGCCCAAGATACTTTCAACTTTTCTTTCTCCAACTATATAGGTTTAAAGTGCAGAGAATGAATAACCCTTCAGAAGGACTTTGCTTTAGTCTCTGACCAGAGACTCAACTCTGACTAACCATAGTAACAAAGTTTATTTACAAAATAAATTTTATTGAAAAAGTTCAGTGATCTTAATAAGTCAAGCAGGAAAGGCTGACAGTGTGTTAAGAGGCCTTTGTAGGAAGAGAAGTGTTGAGACAGTTGCTCTTCTCTCTGCTATTTTAAAAGCATCGGTTGCACACAGAACAAAACCCTGTCCTTTTTACTTTGGCTAAACAGCACTTCCCTTAGCATTGTGAAGTCAGCCATACTACTGGGACTGAAATGGCGGAGTCTTATCTATCAAAATCAATGGTAGTCTGTCCATGTACGCAAGTTGACTTGAGCTTGAAGGAGAATCAGCCATCATGTCTCGTCTATTAGTCTCTCTCTCTAAACATAGAACCTCCTATTGCTCAGAAGCTATGTGATGGGCTCACACGAGCTAGACAACGCTCCATCTGATGCCAGCTGGCCCTTCCATTCCCCTGTGTATGCCCTCCTGGAAGTAGGAGGCAGCTTTTGCTATCATATTCAAGATCTCTTCTCATGACTTTGCTTTCCCTTCCTGAAATAAGAGTTTTCTAAGGCATGTTGGACTGTACTGGAAACCACTGGAACTGCTGAGAACAAAGGCAGTCTGTTAGCTTCCCCAGCCCAGATGTCAGGGCACGTTCATTATAAACTCCCTACCCCCCTCATAGAAATTCCTGTCAGGAAGAGAGGTTGGAAAGGGGCCCAAGCAATTCTTCCAAAGACTACTCACGGATTGGTGCTCCTAAGTGTTCACCACTTATAAATTAAGCATATGAAACCATACAGTTACTAAAAATAACCTGTCTGGGCATCTCTCTATTTGTTTTTCATTTTGGGGGCCATGGCAGGTATGTGTCAAATTACAATTTTTTTGGCTAAGCAGTCTTTTCTTCAAAAGAAAACCATATGAGTTCCTTGCCTAGTAACTTGACTCCAGAAGCTGAGATACTAAAAAGCAACACTATTCCAGTTAGGTTTCTCACAGGGCTGTAAAAATTGACTACTATAGTCCTGGCTTGTGCTTCAGTACAGTCTCCCTTTGCCAGGCAACCTATTAGTACTGATTTTGCTAATCAGAAGAACATTAATAGAAAATGATTGACTGCCCTTTTTTAGCTAAGATCTTGCACGTATGAGAGTAGTAGACATACCTAAATCACCACTAAATAGCTTGGTTTTTCAGAGCAGCTGTATTTCAACCCAATGAAAAGCCTACAATATAAGATACAAAAAGTCATCCGGAGAAGTATCATGTGCCTGATACAAGGCACAGTCTCGTGTATACAATATGTCTCTCTGTTCTTACAAAAAACTTAATTTACCTCACATTACTTTTAAAAATTTGGATTTGCCTTTTTTTTTTTCTGGCAATGTTCTTATAACACGTATTCTAGAACAAGGCAACCAACTACTCTTAAGCTAGAAACTTCCATGTCTGACGAAGTGTAAATAGACCCTAAAGGTGAAATTCTTAATCTTGCATTTATCCTCAATTTTCTGTATCCCAGATATCCTGTATGTATCATAGATGCCTTTTGCGCACTTTTCTTGTGCCTTTTATTAACAGTCAAGGAGCTAGAGAATTCAGATAATTAATTATCTTGCACTACTTTAGGTATGAGAGTAGAAGGAATTTTATTTTCATGTTTTCAATTCAGTTAGGTCTATCATATTGTTTCACTTGAGAAAACTCAATGAACAAACACAGGCTTTAGCAACCTCTGCTGTATCAAGTGCAATGCTGTGATCTCAGTTTGCTCCAGAAGGGTGTGGTGGCTGTGGTGAATCCCTGTGGGCAATCATAAGAACTACCAAAAAATGCAGAAAAGTGAAAATAGAATAGGAAAATTGTGGAGAAGATGCCCATGAATTGTAGAGAAAGTTGTGTAATTTATACTGAAATAAGCAAAACATGGAAGGAACTGGAGGTGGCATGTTTTCTGATGTGAAGAGTTGCAAAATCAACCAATTCTTACTAATATGTGGTGAGGGATAAGCATATTTTGAGGATAAATGTGTTGAAAATAAGCCTTAAAAGTTCTTCTCATTGCAGCATGGCTAAGAGAGAAAAAACCAGGGTTACACGTGCACTCTTTACTGAAAGAGAATTAGTGGCATAGGAAGAGAAAAGAAAAAAAACAAACAACAAAACAGCAGAAATGTATATGTTTGCCACTTTCATCCAGGGCAGTACTGAGGAGAAGAAGCTGCCAATATTGAAAATATCCTTAGGGATGATGGGGTTTACTCAGCAATCAGGCCACTGGCAGAGTGCCACAGAGCAAATGATTGAGAAATAATTCTCCCAATGGTAGACTCTACTTTTCTGCATCATCCTTATAATAGATGCCATATGTTAAGTGATTTTAGTGTGTATACACCTTCAGTGAGAGCTCAGCATCAAGTGATTTGGGGAATGCTCTACTCTTACATATACTTTGATAGTCCTATCTGCTCCCCCTAAGATCACCTTCTATTTCATGAGCACTAATCCTTCACCATGTAGCACTGTTGCCATCTTCTTGCATTTTCACAGGTGCAATAAAGGGTAAAAATGTTTTTCATGCCGAGCACAAGTCAGGTTCCAGAGTTTTTCATTCTCACTTTTGTTTCTGACAGCACTTTTCTTCATTTTTTTCCCTATTCCTTCCTACCATGCCTTTTTTTTCCCCACGGCCTGTGCATTAATCATTGTACCCAGGAGGTCTGAGAGAGTACAAGTAGACCACTCAAGGTGAGCACGGCCAGTTCTACCTGAACACTTTGTCTACAAGTGTCTTGACATCCTTGTAAACTAAAAGCAGCTTTCACCCCCTAACAGGTTGAACAGTTATGGCTGACATAATCACTATGCAGGAGGTACACACCCAATCAATCAACCAATCAATCAATAAATCAATTCTTCAGCTTGCTGACAAAAATTCTAAGTATGGTAATTTACTGTTTAAATACTGTGAAATGAGGTGGTGGCTTCAGCAGCTCCTAATCAGCAGGTATTGTATCACACACATGAACAAAATGTCACAATTGCTTCCAATTGGCAACCTTGTTGAAAATACTAGGAAGGGCTCCAGGTAACAGGGGCAGAGGAACCTGACCGTTACCACAAGAATGTGGTATCTTGGTAGAGACATGTGGAAAGCTGTAAGTTCTGTCATCCATGCTAGTCTTCACTTGTGCTTAAAAATCTTCAACCTCCAAAACAAATAGTGGCACAGTGAGAGGAGAAAGCAAAAAGAGAAGAGAAAACGTTTTGAATGAGTTATTGCGAGTACAAATCTTATGTATAAAATTCATTCATATACTTGAGCATTGCTTATTTTTCACACACAGTATGCAGTGTGAATCATATTTTAAAGCTTGAGTGCCAAGCTGGAACAGCATGCGTATATATATATGTATATATTTACTAAGACTTTAGAGGCAATAAGTACTGAACACTTCTAGAAATTAAGCTATTTACTTAACTACATCTTAAAATATCACCCAGCAATGACAGCATACCAGTTTTGGCAGTTAACCACATCACTAGATTCAGGTGGGAATCCAAGATCTGCTTCAAAGCCTTTGAATCTTGGATCAGGCCTCAGTTAACCCCAGGGAATCTTACCTGATATAGCACTTTCTTCTGCCACACTCAGCATTTAGATTAAACTAGCTTAAACTTGCTTGGTCTGGGTAAGAACCCCTATGCCTTGCATCCACTCACTGATACAGATCTTGCATCCACTTACATGTTGACTCCCAATTTGGCCACTGAGGCAAAAGTAGATGCTATCTGCTTTACTCTCCTGCCTTCTGAGATACAGAAAATACTCTAACAGAAAAGCAACATAAGGGAGCCTGTAAGTTAACCTAATACTGAACTCTCAGGGAACCAAACCAGACAAACCTGTCTTTCTAGAAAGTGCAGTCCTTTTTTTTTCCAAACATAGCCTAACATCTCCTCAGATTGAAAGCAGGAAAGACAGGTGATAATTTTTGAATAGCTCAGGAAATGTCTGGTGATGCTATCAAGAAGCTTTCAAGGCTGATATACAGCAAGACTGAAATAAACACATAAATTCTACACATTTTGTATAATATGCTGAAATGGTTTTCATTTCCTGCTAGTGTGAACAAGGGAGGGGAGGTGGGGGGAAAGGAGAAGAAGGAATGCTGACTCAGGGCTGTTTTCCCAAGCAGTAGAACACAACCCTCTGAGGATCTACTTTGATATGTTCCCGTGGAAGAGAAGGTTGTTTATTGTTTCATTTGCATTCGGATTACCCTAGAAGCAAAGTATTAATAAATGACAACACGAAATCATAGCTAGGAAACCTTAAAGGAGTTATAATTTCTTTTCAAAATGCATGGCTGCATGATGAGTTATATATTCACCCAGATTTTCTGTGATTTTATTTCATCGTTATGCTCTCTGAAGTGAGGAGATAAATAGTGACATAGAGAGCATTAAGTCGTCATAATTCTGTATCTGAACTGGTTGGGAAACAAGTGTGATATCTTGACCTTAATAAATTCTTTCACTGCGAATTACATAAAGTCACTGACCTCATCTTTTTTTTTGAAATCAGTATTCCAGAAACTTAAAAAAATTGTGAAATTAGTAGCTTTGCAGAATCTTAACCGCTTTTAAGTAAAAATATCACTGTTTTCATTTATTTCAACATTTAAGCTTACTTCTAAAATCAGAGAAATTAGATTTGAAACAAATAGCTATCATCTATGATGGATTATACCTTCTTTTCATTGTTCCTGTAAATCAAATGAGGCTGGCATGAAGTTCAAAGATAAAGCTCATGTGGCAAGTCACAATTACAAGACTGGAGTCTATGAGAATATCTCTTTCTTCTCATATATACAGTACTGATTTTCACATAATGTATTTATTGGAGAGGTCTACTTCAAAATCAGTGGCAGGACAGGTCTTGCTGTCTCTGTGGCAGTAGGAAAGAACATCAGTCTCTTTATATTTAAACTCAGGTTCTGGTTCTGACTAGCAGACAAGAGGTTGCCAAAGCACGTAAATGAAATACTACACATTAAGAATGTCTAGCTCATTGATTCAAATCAATCTTTATTTTTCCACTACTTCCACAGCATGAATGACTTTGCTAGTGGATATTATCAAATTAATATGGCCAAAATTAATATTTTAAAGAAATGAAATTATCACAGTGAAATGAAATATTCTTGGTGTAAATTTAGAAAAGGTCCATAACTATCATTCAAAATGCATGCTTGTAACTAAATGGTTATTGAATTACAGCAAAATTGTAATACTCCTTGTACGGAACAGTAATGAATCCCAAAGCAGTCTTGTTGAAATGAGTGGGGTGAGTTGGAGTAAGAGAAATGTGATTAAGCTCACAAGTGTCATTTAGACTCCATGCAATTAAGGACAACAGAACACAGAACTCCCACCAGTTGTCTTAAGATCGATATTTTTTTTATTTCTCACAAGCTTATGCTGGCATTCCACCATTTGCTTTCGTGCCATCTTCATTTGCTCTTCTAAGCTCCATGTCTATTCTTCAGTATTATTCCTTCTACAAGAACAGCTAAGAAAAACAGTATATGTATCACTGCTATTTGGTTGTGGTTCTGCTGAGGATATTTGAAACATGAATAAGTCTGTGTGTATGTGCGAGCACATGTGATGGAGACAAAAGGATGCCATAAAGATCTGGAAAATTTCCACATTATTATCAGTGAGATCTAAAAAATGCCTAAGAATTTAAACTTTACAAATTATGATAGAATTTAATGATAAATTAAAGGGCAGAAGGGCACCTGGTTTGGAGTCGTCCTCTTCTCCCGGGCAACTAGCGACAGGCCAAGAGGAAATGGCCTCAAGATGCACCAGGGCACCTTCAGATTAGACATTGCAAAGAACTTCTTTAGTGAAATGTCGCTGTTGAGGCGGAAAGCGACACACAAATACCCCAGGACGCACTTTCAGGCAAAAGATCTTTATTCAAAACTCCCGAGACATTTTATAGACTTTGCTATGTTTATCATTCATGTTACTCATCCATTGGCTGCATAACTACTACAATAGATTCACTGGCTATCATTTAGCTACAATACTATTCTTAGCTACCACTAACATAGGCATCCTAAACATTCTAAACGTTTAGAAAAACACCAGCTGCAGCTCTGCTGTTTTGGTTTCTTGCTTCTGTTAACACTAAGTTTCTCACGGGTACAAATGAATTGTGCTAAGATCAGTGTCGGAGCCAGACAGGCTCGCTGACCGGCTGTCAATTCCCACAGTGAAAGGGTTGCCAAGCATTGAAATAGGCTGACCAGGGAGGTGATGGAGTCACCATCCCTGGAAGTGCTCAAGAAATGACTGGACATGACACTCAGTGTTATGGTTTAACTGACATGGACATTTCGTGTTTGGCCAAAGGTTGGACTCAATGATCTTGAAGGTCTTTTCCAACCTTAATGATTCTATGATTCTTTAATATAAGTATAACAAAGGTGTCTCTTTGACCATTAGAGAAATGGTTCAGGCTGAAAAACTATAGGGAATTTTCCTGGTCCTACACAATTCAGGAGCATGTGCAGGGCCCTGAACAGCAGAGAAACATAGAAATTTACTGATAATTCTGATCATCCAGATGGCACAGATAACCTCGGTCTTCAAGGTATGAGTAATGTCCTTGAAAAAAGGACAACATAATACATCACAAAGGGAAACAAGATAAAAACTTGTAACACAGAGGAAACTTTTATGAATCAACAATGCTGAGTTACAGTGATACAAAGCAAAAGAAAAGATTTTAAAATTATAGTGCAAAGTGAGTGACATGCCCTGTCCTTCTTAGTTGTAAAAAGATGCATTTCTTAACATAGTTGTTACTACCAAGTTTGTTATTATAGCTAGGTAACCTTCTTATTCTTTTTACTAACAAAATAATTCTGGCAACTTCTTCAATAATACTGACCAAATTGTTGGTCTAATGCTTAAATACTCATTTGAGGGAACAGAAGAGTGTAAAGATCCATTCTGCTCTTAGCATAATGTTGCAAACACATCCGCCTTGGCCCATGATAAGGGAAAGGCATGTCACCATGATCACAGTTATGTCCAATCCTACACTACCTGCTTTCGTTGAAGAATCAAAAGGAGAAGCTGCTGTCCAATAGAAGTCTTGTACAGATTGCAGTAAAAGAAAATAAAACGTGAAATGATGTGGGACTAAACTGACCCTCGTGTGATGTCATACGCCTAAAATTCTAGGACCCGCAACATGAGATGGGTTTGAAAACTGACATATTAAAAACTCCCCAGATATTAATTTTCAACATTTGCCTCAGGATCTGGGGCATTTAGGATTTTACTTCTTTCTATTCTTCTTCATTATCCATACAGAAGATATAACTTACAAAAACAGAGGTCATGAGTATCACATAACAGACAGATCTGGAATATGGAAATTCTGAAAAGTCATGAACATGCTATGATCACAAATTTTGAATGTGATGGCTGATTGATTTCTCTGTTAATGAATATAATGGTTCTAGCCGGGATAGAGTTAATTTTCTTCATAAGAGCCCCTGTGGTGCTGTTTTAGCTTTGTGTCTAAACTAGTGTTGGTAACACACAACTGTTTTGTCTACCGCTGAGCAGGCCTTGTAGAGTGTCAAGGGTTTTTTTTTCATGTTCTGCATGCACAAGTGAGTAGGGCAAGAGATAGGCAAGAAGCTGGGAGGGGATAGAGCCAACATAGCCGACACAAAATGGCCAAAGTTATATTCCATACCATTCATAATGGTGAGTGGGTGGATGCTTAGCTGCTGGCTGATCTAATAGGATTTCATACCAAACTTTATTTTGGAAAGCAATGTGTACCTTATAAAATACCTGTTTCTAAAAGATAAGACTGGACTGAAGCAGCTGAATCAAATCACTTTGGGTTATATATGACATACAAAATCGAGTTTACATCAGGCAGAAGTTTTGAGAAACTGGGTACAAAGTGGTAGATTTACTAGGAAGAACAGCTTATAGTTTTTAGTAGAATCAGAAGTACATGAGTGCTACTGCTACCCAGAGACAGACTTACAAGTAAGGAGAAAAAGATTGCTAGGAATGGGTTACAGACCTACTAAAATAAATGAAAACCTCAGACAGGATGTTAAAAGGACAAATAGAATTTGACCACAAAGAGAACATGATAAAATAAGAGGGGGCTATCTTGTAGGTTAGGAAAAAGAAATTCAAATAGTCTAACTAAGCTTTACCCTGGAAGGAAAATACATACTAATGATGTACTCATTTGCTATACATGAGAGCAACAAGGTAAAAAAGACAGGCTGAGAAGAGAAAGTTGATTAAAGGTGAAAAAGGGGATCTCCTGCAGTATTCACGCAAGGGCATGACTCCACACACAAGATGGAGAAGTGCAAAGCATTTATTGCGCAGCAAAATATTCCCTAAATACCAGCACCCAACAGGATATCGCATCATATAAACAGGAAAGATGTTCACCTCAGTGTCCCCCAATCACCTGGGATAGTGCACAGACATTGCCTATTATGGTAACAAATAAACAATACCCCATAGGGTCACAAACTACAATTATCACATCTCATAGGTCTGACACTGTCCAGAAACCCCTCTCTCAGCCCATCCTCGGTGACCTGGATGCACTTCCAGGATCACCCCCAGGTCCGAGAAAGAGGCTCTCTCTCCGGCCCTCAGGGCCTATCTCTCTTCCAGCACATAGTGCATCCCAACAATTCCCCCTTTTGTTTTTATTAACATAGTTTTGCTTCTGGCATTATCAGCCACTTGTCATAGGTAGTACAGCAAAGGTGACTAAAACAAAGCATCAGGATAAAGTTAAGGCATTGAAAGGATCAGATCCCTTGAAGAGGATCCAAGTTCTACAGATCCAATGCCTACAACCACCCACCAAGCATAACACAGTCTTTCTCAGGTGTTCATGTTGGCTGCGTCCTAAGCACTAGCGTTCAGAGGCAACATGGACCAGGATGTCAGAAGGTCTCAGGATCCAGCTGCATAGTCTTCAGCTGCTGATGGTCCGTCTTCCAGAGACAGCTCTGCGGCATTGTCCTCAGCTGCTGATGATCTCTTCTCCAGGAACGGGCGGAAGTTCTTCGCCGGTATCCACCNAAGAGCTTTGTTCAAATGCTCCTGAGGAGTACAACCGTGAACTCCCCCTTTCTGTCGCAACAAAAGACGCTTAAGCGTAGCATGAGCACGTTCAATAATAGCCTGGCCAGTGGGCGAATGAGGTATCCCTGTACAATGAGAAACATCCCATTGCTGAAAAAAGAGTGCAAGTCTTTGAGATGTATAGGCTGGGCCATTGTCGGTTTTCACTTGAGCAGGAATGTCCAGGACAGTGAACGCGCTCAAGAAATGGCAACAGACATCACGGGCCTTTTCGCCAGTATGGCAGGAAGCGAACAAGGCACCTGAAAATGTGTCAATAGACACATGAACAAATTTCAAGCGGCAAAACTCTGCAAAATGCATGACATTGGCCTGCTACAGCTGCAAAGACTGCAAACCTCAAGGTTTAACGCCAGCAGCTACAGACAGCAAGTAATACTGCTGGCAGTCCGGACATGGAGCTATAATATCATGCACTTGGCGCGAAGAAAGGCCAAACTGACTACGCAAAGCATGCGCATTCTGATGAAAAAAGGAATGACTCAAGCTTGCCTGAGCAAGAGAGTCAGGTACAACCTGCGCTGGCATAGCCAGCTAATCAGCACGATGATTCCCTTCTGCAATAGGTCCTGGAAGGGATGTGTGGGACCGAACATGCATCATGAAATAGGGCTCCCTTCACGAATCCAAAAGCAAGATAAGCGTCCGGAGCCATTTAAACAGAACAGGGTTTGAAGCATCCCTTAAGTAGGCAGCTTCAGCTCTCTCCATGATTCCTGCAACATAAGCAGAATTGGTAACTATATTAAAAGGTTTGTTCCATTTCTGAAAGACTCGAACAACCACGGCAAGTTCCTCTATCTGCGGAGATCCAGAAACAATCGCGACATCAGAACACCAGTT
>VZTD01006190.1:1671163-1767239 GCA_013397725.1 Rhagologus leucostigma | reverse complement strand
GTTTGTTTTCAAACCAACACAGAAAGTAAACAAAACAGTTCAGCCTCTCTGCCATTGTCACAGGACAGAAAGATGGGATTATATGATATGAAAGGTGGTATTTCACATCCAGAGCTTAAAATTACTTCTAGCCAGTCTTGTTGTTTAATTGAATCATGAGAGCAAAATCTTTTTAAGGTGTTTTGTTTTACCTGTGCTGTAAGGCAACACCTTCCATACCCTTATTTTATAATTAGTGCTGCACACTGGAAGCAGACACTAAAAAAGCCTGTGCCACTGTTTTATGTGACATCAGCTGAAAAAAACATCAGGAAAGGTTTTAGCCAAACAAAGAATGACCTCTACAAATTATTAGATAGCCTCTCTAGTCTAGAAAACCCTATCATGGGTGACTTTTATGTCCTTTACTGTTCTCTTTCTCCTACCTGCTTTGGAATGATAAATAAAACAGGTAGAGCAGGTCATTCTGATTACCTTTCAGATTCTCAGGCAAACAAGATCCACACATAGTCCCAGCTGCCTTAAACATGACCTATCTTCAACTCTACCTGTTGTGTACCACTGGTACACTGGATCCAGCATTACCTCCAAAAGTAGGCATAGGAGATGCCTTATGGAAAAGGCACTCAAGCTTCACTGCTATCTGTGATCCACTCTCCTCCTGCTCTCACAGCTTTCATGGTCGTTGAATTAGGATTGTTGCTGTACAGCACATTCCCTTTAGTATGTGTTTATGGTCTGTTTGTCCCAGTCCCTGGATATCCCCATGGTTCTCCAAATAAATAATCTTCACACACAAAGAGGTTTCCCTGATAGCCTCTTGACTACCATCTCTACCAATTACTCTGAAGGCAAAACTATCCTTACCACAGCAGAAGCACTTCCCCTCCATCATCCTGAAGCATGGTATCAGTTGTTTGCACATGCCTGTGTCCAGTCCTCTGTGAAGGACTGCCTTGACCTGTCCTGTGACTTTATTCTGCGTGCACACTAACACGATCTCCCCTTACACAGTGGCTGAAGAGGAGAGACTTCAAAAAGATCGATCACATCTTCTAGCTTACTGCTACTCTCTGTTTTACCAACAACCTTGCACAAACAGGAACAACCTTGTGCTGTCAGGTTCCCAGGCCTTTTACCACTCAAGAGAAAAAGCTCCACATCAGTGTTTAGTGGATGTGAATTAAGATACGCCAGTTAAGCAACCTCTTCATGCCCATCTCTTAGTTCATTATCATTGCCCAGCCCTGAAGTCTATATATTTCAAATCAATCTCAAATTCACACTAGTAGGATCTGAGATTAAGTTGAATTTCAGTTAAATATATAACCAGTGTAAAAACACAACAGCATGGGGCTGCTGCGACTCAGATGTTTTGTCTCATCTAAACACAAGTAAGGCATTAAACAAAGACTTTTACCAAAGCAGACAGACAGAATATTCAGAAGTCAAATGCTTAAAGAAAAGCAGAAACTGGCAAATAAAACAGGTCAATGAACTGTACAGATACATAATAATACAATCTGATTATGAATAATTTAATACATTTCAATATTTCAATTCAATTTTAAATTTTCTCTGGTGATAAGGAAAGTATTGGACTGAAAAATTGGTTAGACATGTTTATTTCTCTAATGAGATGTTATACTAACATGGGGGTAGATATAGGCTACTGAAGGACAGAACATCCAGGTGACCTTGGGAGGGCTGAATCCTCTCATTTGTTTCTGCTGCGTCCTTTGGCATCACAAAAGACAATCATAATTCTCTTACTCAAAGCACCTCCTTTTCTCTGGCTTTCAGGAATTCAGGAACTTATATCTATCCCGGATGGTATTCAAAACACTGTTTTCTTCACTTCCCCTACCCCTTTTTTGTCTTGTTTTGTTTAGTTCTGTTTTGATTTTCTGCATCCATATAAAATACTGTTCTTCACAAGCTCTTGACGGTATATCAGTGTTACGTCTACCACTTCATCCCTCACTTCTTGAGCTCTGAGCTCAACTGGTTTACAGACCTAGTCCCCATCACGTATTTACTGAATTTTTAAGTAAAAAAGGCTTTGTTTGGTGTTGGAGGATGCATCAATACACATCTGAATAGACATGCCAACTTTTTTTCAAATCTTCATCCCCCGTGTATTCTTTTGCGCAAGATCTTCACAAACAAAAATAAAGGCATTTTACAGGCTGCTTGTCATGACTGTCCTGCTGATTCTGTTCTTGGCACATAAATGGTCTTTTACTAGTTCACACAAATGTATAAAACCTAACCTGTAAATAGAATCCCAAGTTAACTGTCAATCTGGACAGTCAGAAGTTCAAGTCTGAAAAAGAAAACAATTACCTTCTTCCATGAAAAGTAGTATTAGGTAAAGGTTATGACTTGAAAGCATATTTTCTAAAAGAGTATGATGAATAATTTTTTGTTTTACTAATTTCTCCAGGTAAAAGTGTAGATGTGATTGTAAGCACAACACTTTTAAGCACAGCTAAAAAAATATTTTTTCATTAATGTTCTACACCATATCAGAAGGCAGATATGAATATCTGTCTCCACTTTCACAGACAAAGAAACCAGAGCTGAGGAGAATCGTTTCCCTTCCAGTCACATGGCAGAGCTATGTGAGGGTCAGGAACAGATGCTCTGTCCCCTGAATAGACGTCTTGTCCTCTGCCTGCTGTGTCATGCAGCTTGTCTGAGATATATTTGTATCGCTGCTGTAGAGCATGTGTGCTAGATAGGATGAACACCTTTTAGCTTCAAATATTGAATAGTGGATTTTGCCATAAATGTCATATAAAAAGACCTTTCCCAGCCAAAGGTATGTCTGAAGAAATAGAAAGAAAAATACTTGCTCTTTGAATAGTGGAGACTTGATTTAAGTCTGTTATGTTTTTTTCTAAGAGGAGAGCAAATATTTACTTGGACACAATCTTTATTTATTTGGTCTGTAAGGCTGAGGTGAAAAGCACTCAGCAATATATCTGAAATAACTGAGTGAAACTATTGAGAACTTTCAAGTAACCCTTTTTAAACATTAGTGGCTTACTTTCATGCTCAAGTTTTCTGAAGTATTTACCTGGTAGTTTCATAGTACATTTTGACCAGGTATTTTTTTTATTTCCTTCAAGAAACACTAAACAATAAATGTCTTCACCATATCACAGTCCATATAGGACAAAACTGTGATACAGATAGAGACACGGTCCCTGAGGAAATTTTTTGTTTTGTTTTAATTCAGTGTCTCATATCTGTAAGATATATGCCATTCCCTGAACGGCTGGTTTTAGAATTAGGTAAACAAAACCTAAAGACACTTTTCTTGGCTATGAAACAATCAGTCAGAAAAAAACTTTGAGGTTTGAGTAGATGAAGTGCTTGAACTGGCAACTTGTGTTATTACTTCTGGAACAAACCTGGGCAGCAGGGAAGACTGGCTGTAATTAAAGGCATTACGTACTCTGACAAATAAGGCTGCATATATCATTACTAGCAGTTGCCGTTGAAAGGGTGTCTATAGTGGAGAAGGCAGGGTAGATTTCTGTGGAGACAGGAGAGTTCAGCATTTGGCAGAGAGCAAGGGCCTAGTCTCCTAAAGGCATTGAGCTGGAGGATTTTTAGTTTTGAACACGTCTCTGAGTTTAAAATATATTACCTAATTTTAATTTTTTTAACACCATAGTTTCAGCTTCAGTGATCATCAAGCCGAAGGTCTTCCAGGACTCAGGTTGATTAACAAACAACAAGTATTTCCAGCTACATATTGCAAGTGTACGTTGTAGAAAGCACTACACTTTTCACTGTGAAACCAAAAATGGAACTTATTATTGAAGGTAAACAGAATGACACCTTGGTAAAAGGGCATGTGCCCTTCCACTGCTACTTACAAAAGTGGAGAGACACTATTCCAAATCTTTGTCTTCCCTTTTTGTCTGCAGCCCTTCTAGTTTCTCTAGTTGGCCAAAAGTGTCAGGCAGAGGCAAAGTCTCAAGTTCTGACCTCTTTCTAGCCTTAAGGCCCTGTGCACATCAAGTTCATATTGAGAAGTATAAATATCCAATAATCCCAGCGCAGTAAAAGCTCTAGGAGCTTCTGCTAACACAAGCCCCTAAACCCTCTTTCATAGGAACTGTGTCGCCTGTGTGAACATCTCTGAAACACCGTGGACCCTCAGAAGAATTAGTTAGCATAAAAAATTTAATATTATAATAATAAATCAGCTAGCTTCAGAAAGGTTCAGCTCATACAGTGTGACAGATTTTCACCTCTTTTAATACATTAACTAGGTTAGTCTTGGTTTCTTTGGTGCTAAACAGCCATGGGGATATTTAGAATTGTCCACACACATGAAGACAAAGCTCTCCTGTGTTTAAATGTCCTAGCAAAGCATCCTGGTACAAAAAACTTCAACAAACCTTGGAAATGAACTTGCTCAGTGTTTCATGTAGACACAAAACCATCAACAGCAGTAGTCTGGAGTTCAGTTTCTACTGGCATTATTTTCTTATCCATGAAGTTCAAACAGATAGCTAAAGACAAGGATTGGATCTGTGCCAGAGTAATAAAACAGCCCAACAGAGAATGAAGAGACATTGTGATATTAGATAAAATCTACATCACTCAGTGTTGCTCCCCTCATAAGGGAAGCAATCACATGTGCTTCCCTTGGCCTAATTTAACCCTAATGTTATATTATTTTCCACGATAATACTTTAACATTTCTCTTCAGCTTCCCTATGAAATGCTTGAACTCTTTGATAAACACTCAGTGGGAACTCATGTTAAAAAACAAATAACAGTGAAGTCAAACTAAAAGCTTATTTTTCCAGTCAAGTTTTAGGCTATGAATAAAGCATATAATATAGCATAGAAAATTGGCTATTTTAAGCATTAACTTGTCTTGGAACATTGTCTTGGGTCAGTATTTGAACTTCATTTGAACTTCTAAAGATCATTTAGCTATAGATATAGTAGGTGATAACTTCATCACTTACGAAAGAAAAGCAAAACCCAGCCCTGGAGACCTTGAGATGAGTCTAAGACGACTTAATACATGGATTCTATACAGCTAGACTGCTTCGTGTTCATTTCCGTAATACTACCTAATTAATAACCTTTGACAGCACTGATTTTGTTACATTTTGCCACCATTTTTTGCTACAAAAATCACTCTAGCAATGACAGAACCTTGCTATGTATTTACACCAGAAAGTGTTATGCTTATTTGTATTTGTAAACAAAAACGGTGCCTGGGAGATGAAATAATGCCACAGTCAAGCCACAAGCACACTTTCATCACAATTTCCTCTGTGGAGGCTGGTTAAATCTAGGTAGTTCCTGCCAAATATTCCAAGGAATGCTACAAAACACTGGGGAAGAAAAACTCTGACTGCAAATACCAAAGATAGACATACATGAAGCAGGTTAGTCTGTCATGTGTAGGGAGGACTGGTATGTCAACAATAGTGGACAATTTTTCCCATCTTCTGCTACCTTGAGCTTCTCACAGGATCTCCTTGTGAGTTGTTTAATTCAGCTTGCAGAAAAGGGTTTCTGGGAAATTGCAGAACTATGTGGATTTTCAAAAAAGGACTTTTTATTTTCTCTGAGATGTACATGAAAATTTGCAGTGCTGTATGAATGCGATGTACAAGTAAGCTTGAAATTATTAGTAGACAAAGGAGTTTTAAATCACAATAGTTTGTCCTTATACACAATAATAACCCTAGATGAGTTGATGAGGTCAGTAGCGAATCCTCTCAAGTTCAGCTTTTCACTTGTTATTGTACAAATGGAAGTAATGTTTGGATTGCCACCATCAAAAAGATTTAATTATTTTACAGACAATTAAGAATTACAATTAAAATATCTAAAAAACTATTATTTTATTTGATTTTTAAAATTCTCGTTTATCTATGAGACAAGGCTGTCCTGATGACTATGCTCTTATTGCATGCCAAGATTGTATTTTTCTCCCCAAAATGAATCAGATTAGGTTCACAGTCACAGAAGGCAGATTTTGGACACACTCCTACTGGACAGTCATAGTGTTTGCACTATTTTGTCAGGTGAAATACGAAAGCTGTGTAACCATGTATTAACTTTGATGGTCTTCCCAAAAGGAGGGGACACCTCCCATTGCAAGACCAAGACATAGTCACTAGCTGTTGCTCAGAAAACTTTTCCAATAAAAACTAGGATCATGTATGCCTTTGATCAATTTATAAATCATTTATAGGCATGACTAGGTTAACTGTTAACCAGCCCACCACTTGAATTCCGTGCAATATGAGTGGATGGGGATGTCCTTTTCTTTTTTGTTTTATTAATCTTCAGCCGTTTTTTCTTTTTTTATGAAATGATGCCAAAAATCTGTTTGTTTAGCTGCTTGCATGATTTTTTAAAATTCCACTCAGCAAACATTGCACATGGAAAAAGTATAACATTGAAAATGATTGTAATAATCCTATCTTGTCTGTTTCGTAGCTCTGTCGCCATTTTCTGAACTTTCTGTTTAACTTGAAAATAAAGCATCTTTATCTGATAACATAGCTGCATTCCTCCCACTCTCCCAGGGGCTTATTCTTCAGCTTCCACTTGCAATGTCCAGAGTAAAAGAGTAATAATGGAATCCCTCCTCCCCAGTACAAAAGACTTCCTCTCTTAGGTGTCTGTTCCCATTTGCATCAATATTGCAGATGGATAAAAAATGGAATTTATTCAACATAGTCCATCAAAATACCAGGCTGCTCAACAGAAGAAAGCATATACTGGGTCTATCCAATATGATTTGAATCTTCCTTCACCCCTTGTTCACTATTAAAATAGAGAATTAAGTAACAACTCTATTTTTATAGTTATTAAATTAGTTTTCTTTCAATAGGGTCTGTTTGAGACGTTTCGAGTTGGCAGTTTCATCTGGAATCTTTCAACAATACCAAAATTCATTTCTAAGAGTCAGGGGGGAGGGGACAGGGAACAGAACATGCAGAGCTATTATTCCATCGAATTTCAAGGACCAGCTGTGACAGGAAAGGAAAGGGTGGGGACAGGATCAGTAAACAGTCTTTCATTTCTCCTACAAAGCAAAACACAATTAAAAGCAGAAAATAGAGCTGGTGAGAAAGGGGAATGGGACACAAACCAGAAACAGAAGAGGCTACTACTAATAATTTTTTTTAAGTGCTACTTGGAAAAAACTACAACGAAGACCTGAAATAGAGTTTAGGTGGAACTGGGAAAGAGAAATAAACAGACTTCACAAGATGAATTAAGGCTGATAAAACAGGTGCTTTACATCCCTTGCAGAAATGGTCTCTACAGGGACCATTTTTGTGAGGAGCTGTTGTTCCTGCCCAGGATGTCTCCTCTGGTTGATTTGCCCTGGCCAGAGAAGAAGAGAGCAGGAGTGCATGTGGACCTGGCTGCTCCATCTCCTTCGCCACAGCACCTCCTCGGATGTGGGGCTCAGTAGTTCCCCAGAGGGAAGGATTCAGATGTGGTAGGTCTCAGTGTCCAGGACAAGGGTGGCCTGAAATGAACCTGTGTTGTGCAATACAGAGTTATGGAATAGAAATGTGAGAGCACTGGGCTATGCAAGAGCTCATCAGTGATCTATGTGGCCTGAACACACACCACAAGCATCCTCATAGCCTTGACGATGAGCAGCCCATTAGAAGATTGGCACCTTGTTAGCCCAAGGGACACTCATGCCTTTGCCTGGCTGGAGGTACCTGACAAAAGAGAGCAGTTCTTGCCAGTGAAGGTAAAAGAAGACTCCAGCAAGTACTTACTTCTTTTCTCAAACAAATCTAGACTTACTTAAGACACAGGAAAAATGTCTGTGATCACCATGGACAAGCCAGCCTCTGCTGCATCCTGTCCTGAAGAGCCATTTCAGCAAGAGTAGTGGGCACTGTGTTATGCTTCCTTTCCCTAAAAAGGCTACTCAGGAACAGAGATGTGAACTGGCATCCAGGTGTTAGGCATTGTCTTGGGGTGACAGAGTCTGAGATTAAAAGAGTGGAGTTTAGCACACAGAATCATCTGTGTTGGCAATGCCTCAAGTTATGGCATCTTGCTAAGGAAAAAAAACAGCTTAGGAAAGAAAAAAAAGCTTAGGAAAGGAAATGCTACAAATAGGCATAACACAGAGAATGCAAGGCAGATTTGTATTCCCTGTACTTTCTGTTTTAGTGTCACAAACATTTACATCCTTGATGGATTCCAAGTTAATTTTCTAAAGCATCTGCCCACAGTGGTGACGAAATCATTTTCTTGATCTCTGTCACTTGGCTAGTGGCTTTTGTTTCTAGAAGAGGAGCTGCACACAGTTTGGCCTGGGGGACTGGACACATCAGTGGGAAAAAGACCTCTTCACACAAAACAGTGGCTACTTTGAAGTGGTTCTTCATTCCTTCCACTGGAATTCTGTCCGGAGAGGAATCTGGTGGGTGACACCAGCTGACCAACCATGCTTCAAGTGCATGGAAGTACACAGCAAATTCCTGTGAGCCTGAGAGCTGAACTTGGAGAAAGAGCTCATCTCTTACTGAATTTTCTCTGTCCAAAACCTTTTTGCCAGCACTCAGCAAGGCTGTTCACAAAATAATGGAATAATTCAAAACTGTGGTTGTGTGAATAAGGTGAAAGGCAAGCAATTGGCACTGAGCAACCAGCATAGAGATAAACATCTACCTGCCACTCTTGTAGAAGGGAATTAGAAGCTGGTGTATTTGAATAGAAAACTTACAAGTCCTATCCTTCATAACTCAGAGTTTCGAGCTCAGTGCCAAGTGCTATGGCTCTGAGAAAGAGAAGCCACAGGGATCTGTGATCTGCTCTCACTACCTGCATGATGGAAGCCCATCCGCGTCACCTGGCTGTCCCCCGGCAGAGTCTAGTTACTTGCGCTTTGCTGAAATACCTCTCACAGGACAGCAGATTGTCTTCATCTGATGACATGATGAGATAGAAAGCCTATCACTTCTCCTGTACCCCATCTCAGTTGTTTCCACCACATTTCAAAAGACACGTGCCTCATTTCCTGTTTGAATTTGTCTTGAATTTACCTTGAATTTGCCTTTGACTTGAAAGCATTCTCTCTTTTTCTTCTAAAGAGCCTTTAAATATCTGCTGATTTCTGAACACGCTTGTGCATCAGTCAAGTCACCTCTAAAACTTACTGTATGCTGTAATTTTTTCCAATCTTGCTTCCATTCTTTACACTCTTCTTTCAAATTCAGTACCAAATTTGAAGGTAGAATTCCAGCCTCTTTCCCACTGATGCAAAATAAAAAAGTAAGAGCATTTCCTTACTCTTACTACGCTTCTGTTTTTTGGGGAGTTTTGGGGGGTTTTTTGTACCGTCAAGGTGGACAAGTCACATCACTTTACGATTTGTCTTTTCTCACCCCTGAATCTATTACTGGCTGCCAAACCTGTTCCCTCTTTGTCTTTATAGATTAGATAACATGGTCTTAGTTAAAACATTTTCAAATAATATTTTGTGCAAATCAAGGTTAATAAATTTTCCAGATTATTTTACCTGAAGCCTTATAAACTTATCTCTCTCTCAGTCCTTTTTATGCTAACCATAACAAAATGAACAGATCATGACAAAAATGTTTTGTCCTTTAACAAAGACAACTGCATAAGCCCTTCATTGTACACGTCGAAAAGAAAGAAAAACAGTTGAAAGAACAGCACTTGGACATTAGTGAGGAAGTGACTAGCTAATCCTTTCTTTCATACAAAACCCAAATAACCTTAAATGCTAAGAATCATGAGACTACGGAATGAGAGGCTGGAGAACAGCACTGTGGAAAGGCACCTGGGGGTCCTGGTTGATGGCAAGTTGAACACGAGTCAGCAGTGCCCTGGCAGCCAGGAGGGCCAGCCTTGTCCTGGGGGGCATCAGGTACAGCATCACCAGCCGGGCAAGGGAGGGGATTGTCCCACTCTGCTCTGCACTGGTGAGGCCTCACCTCCAGCGCTGGGGGCAGTTTCGGGTGCTACAATATAAAAAAGACAGAAAGGTATCAGAGAATGTTGTCCAAAAGAGGGCAGTGAGGATGGTGAAGGGCCTTGAGCGGAAGTCATGTGAGAAGTAGCTGAGGTCACTTGGTCTGTTCAGCCAGCATAATAGGAGACTGAGGGGAGACCTCATTGCAATTACAACTTCCTCGTGAGGGGAAGCGGAGGGGCAGGTACCGATCTCTTCACTCTCTCGACCAGTGACAGGACCCAAGGGAATGGCCTGAAGCTGTGTCAGGGGAGGCGTAGGTCGGATATAACGGAAAAGTTCTACATCCAGAGGATGGCTGGGCACTGGAACAGGCTCCCCAGGGCAGTGGTCACAGCACCAGCCTGACAGAGTTCAAGAAGCGTTTGGACAACACCCTCAGGCACATGGTATGATTCTGGGAGTGTCCTGTGTAGGGGCAGGAGGTGGACTTGATGATCCCGATGGGTTCTTTCAACTTAGCCTATTGTATGTTTCTATGACTCTATGAGAAATACCAGCAGGCTTCATAAAAATTTCTGAGATCTTCATGAACACGAGAGACAACTTAGGAATGGATACAAACTTACTCACTTATTCTTTTCAAATTAAATGTATTTATCAGTTTTGTTGTGAATCTCCTCATTCCTTTCAGGAAAATAAAAAAAAAGCTGGGTAAATAATACATCAATAGAAAGAACTATCTTATTTTTTCAGAGAACAACTTCCTATGAACTACAGAATCTTCCTTTACAGCTATAGACCAGTGTTAAGGCACTGTTATTTCCTTTCAGATAGTTGTAATTTTCAGTTTTAACTGAACTTATGTAAATGCTGACCTCAGTTAAAACTCTTGAATAAAGTACTCTGTTGGCTATAGGGGCTATAAGAGGTTGGAACCTGAACTCAGCCCTGGACGGGAGTCCGGAGACTTGTGAACAAGTGTGAGACAAAGCTTTAAATTTAAATTTAAATTTAAGAAATAAATTGGAGAGAAGCACATAAAATGCAGAGCTAAGCATACTTCCTGTGTGTCTCCTGAAACTGTAATTGTCCTAATGCTATCTACTTTGCAAATGTTTCTTCCACATTACATCTCACAGATAGCTAAGTAACATTAAACTGTAATTGAAAACAAATTTGGTTTGTTTAGTCTACAGAAGAGAAGCCTGAAGGAAGACCTGATAACAGTCTATAAGTACAGAAAGGGCTGCCGCAAAGAGCAAACGAATAATCTGTTCTTCATGTCCTTGGAAACAGGACAAGAAGAAATATGCTTGAATAACAGCTAGAGAAATTCAGGTTGGATATCAGAAAAACCTCTTTATCTGCAAGAATCACTAGGCATGGGAATAGATTGCCTTGGGTGATTGTGAAATCTCTGTCACTGCGAGCTTCTAAGGAAGAATTAGACAAATGTTTGCCAGGGGTGGCAAAGGCAGAACTGAATTCTTGAGGCTGAATATAAAGTACATAACCTCCACAAACAGCTGCCAACTTTATTTTTTATGATTTTTTCCTTTACTCTTCTCTCTTATGTAAAGGACGTCTGAATATTTATAGAAACTCGCCAGTTCCATAAATTTGAAATGCATATTTATTCACAAACTTTCATAAAGAAAAGGGAGTAAAAGAAAAAAGCTTGTAAAAGCATGTAAAGAATAAGAAATAATAATATATTACAAAGGCATGAAATTACTATTCATAGCATCACCAAAGAAACTCATAATGTAACACTGCAATAAATATTCTTCATTAACACTTTTCACAACTCAAAAGCAGTAAAGGCATCAAAACCTGCGTATTCATATCACATGCATACAGGTCTCCCCTGTTAAAGCATATTTCCTGTAGTTCACAATTTTTCTGGACAAAACTTAAAAGTTCATAATGAAGAGAGAAACAAATGCGCTGCAAGTATCCAGATCAGGTGATCAACTTGCAAATAAACTCTTCTCCCCCCGAGCCAAGGAAAAGTGTCTATAAGGCTAAATCTAGTAGGTTTAAACATAAGGTAACTTTTTTTTTAAAACCACATTCCTGATCTTGTCATTCAGACTGAGACATTATTGCCAGAACAACTAATACAAAGTCCTCTGATATAAAATTTCAGCAATAAGATAATCAAACCAGTCCTTTACTTGCTCATTTTGCAGTCTTTTTTAGATAAACAATGAAACAATTTTTCTTTTTCCTCAAACAGCTCCAAGACTGTATTACTGCCACATTTGTATCAGCAGTATCATAATGTTAAGGATTTTTTTTCTCAGAAACAGCATTTCACACTGATCTGTGGCAACCAAGAAATTTTATTAACTTTTGTATTTGTTTCAAATCCTTTGCATCCAAACACAATTTCTATAAAGTCTATCCTTAAACCAAGGGCAGTGCGTGCATAGGCAACCTAATATGTTTTATCTGAGGATCTGAATCAACTTTCTTTGATGCCAAGCTTGCTCTTGACATAAATGAAGGCAAGTACGGTCCCAAATTGGTCATTCACAGCACCAGTCAACGGCAGCTTAAAAAGAATAAGGACTGCATTATAAGGGTAAACATTTGGTATGATTCAAATCTTATGCAATATAGAAATAAGCTTAAGGCAAGATTGCTTTTGATGCCTTAGCCAGTCATCCCCACAGTGTGACTTATCATACATATAAACCATACATATAAATCTTCTTGCAGAAAACTGCAAAGAAGGAGAAGCAGAGAGAACACTCAAATAATGGCTACATACCACAGTGCTCACACCATGTGAAAATAAAATGTAGGAAGATTTAATAAGTCATATATTAAATTATACACCTGCTACATCAAGATTTTTCATATTATCCTCAAATTCTTGACATTAGAGCTTTCTATTTAAAGAAAAATACCCAAAAAATCTGCTTAAGAGGAATGTGGTTTAGTTTCCAAAATGAAAATAAAGTCTATATTTAGGAAACATATTTGGTTATGTCCTCTGTTCCAGCATTCCTAGAAATCTACCCAGCTTCCTTCCTCAGTGCTCTGAATGCAGCTGCATATGCAAGTTTCCTCACTTCTCAGCTCACTGGAGATGCAGACAAAAATGGCAGTACGAAAATTTTTAAGTTTGGATTCATTAGCATTAAGATGCTTATATACCTTGCTTTGTAGTTATTTGGTACCATTACAACCCTTATCTTTTCTCACCCTTCTACATTTTTTTTTAACTTTGACCCTTATGTTCTAAATTGAAAATGTTTCTTTATTTACTTACGCAGGGGTGTAGCTCAGTTTTTGTGTCTGAGGGTAAGTGATTACCACAAGGACTGCAGTGAAAATCAGTTCAGCTTGTGGGAAAATACAAAAAGTTTTGCTCATCTTATTTGTGCGCCAGTGTATTCCCTAAGTATCTTGTTGGTTAGGTAAGAGTCCTTTATGAATTTGGCTTCATTTTCTAACCTTTAGGGCTTTGATACTCTTGCCTGTACTTTTGCCAATGTTTTAAAACAATAAAAACCACTAGAACATCCAAAAACTAAATACAAAGCATGTTAATGAAATTTGCAAACTGTGTCTGGCCTGTGCTTTGTGCCATGCAAGTCTAGTAACTATGCAAGTTTTAATATATAATCTAAAACATACAACTCTGACATTAAATAGGGAAAAAAATGTTTACAATGTTGTCAATGAAGTGTGGATGGATTTGCATTCCCTGAGCATAATTACATAAATAAGCCAGCCTTAGTGTCATTGCAGAGGCACAGTCCTGGCTGATGTCAGCTGGAAAAGTATTAGAATAATCACTATAAACTGTACTGGATGCAATTTTATTGCCAGGAAGAATATTGTCAAGAAAATAAACTCTATGGCCAAGAATATATTTTATACTGGAATTCATATAAAACCAGTATAAGAACATCTACGGAAATTTGGAGAATAATGTGCGTGAAACTAACTGTCCCACCTGTAAGCAAAAAGGATACATCTATATTTGGAAGAGAGATAACACAAGGAAAAGAAATGGAAAATGATGTTGATACGATCAGTTCTTATCCGCTTGCTACAATTCTGTATGCCAGGTGAGCTACCAGTGGACCCTGACAGGATGCAAGTGAGCTTCTATGCTTGACGTAGACTTCTGACATAGAATTCTAATGCCTCTTGAGGGTGTTTCTTCTCCAACCCTCTTGCAAAATGTGAGAGCATCAGCTACTGAGCAGTTGTCATGTTCCAGCCTCCCAACCCTGGCTCTTTCTCTGATGAGTAAAGCAATCCCTAAATATGTACATACATATGCACATAGATACGGAGTTCATATCTCTTGGGGAACTATATTTTGAAATTTAATTGCAAGATGTTATTTTACTGCTATAAACACCCACCAGTTGTCCCAAAACGCGCCTTGGAACTGCGGCACATTGTCTTCAGGAAAAAAAAAGTATGTTTATTGAGCTTATTTTACATTTTCTAAAAGCAGTTACATGTGATCCTTAGCTGGATAGGGATGAGGAGACAGTGTGTTCTGGCTGATTTATAAAATAAGCTGGATTATTGAAAATAGAGTATTATATGCCTTTTTCCCACCAAATAAGTGAAAGAATCCATGGGGAAACTTTTATGGAAAACAACTTTTCTCTGATTAATTCTACAAAGTGATGTCATTAGATATTTCTGACTGATGCTTTTTTATTATCTTGTTACTTTTCACCAGTTGTGAGCTTGAACAGAATAGGTCTCCTCTTTCTCTATACTGAGTCAAAGGTCTTCCCAAGAGATGTAGATATTTTTCTCCTGACAAGGTGATCTCACAAGTGGTCTCACAACCATCTCTCTCATGTTAATGGATGAAAAATCCTGGTATTTACAGGCCCCACAGGACAATCAGCACTGAACTCCCCATTCTTCCCAGGATGTAATGGCTGCAGCTATAAAGTAAAGGCATCCCCTCCTATGGGGATTCCTTTATGTCAAGGATATTCCAGTTTGTGTCATCATATTCCAGTTCACAATGCCTGGAATAATGAAAGGGTTGTGCTGCATGCTGTCTGGCACAGCTGTGTTTTTCATAGCATGACACCAAGGATATTGCTGCATTACCGCATGAGATAATGTGGGAGGAATGTCCTAGATGGAAGGAGTCAATCTTGACATGGGCTGCATCCAGGAACAGACCCTGGAACAAATTATCATGTCAATTCTTTCTAGGTCTTCTTTTTAGAAGGAAATTTCTGGCTCAGTCCAGAGCATAACCTGTGAGTAAACCAGGAAACAGCTAATTGCTAGAGTGGGTACACATGCATCCAAGCCTCATCTTCAGTAGGACCAAATTTTTTACCACATTTGAGCACCATTAAGAGAATAAAAACCCTTTTTTCTTCACATTCTTCAGCTTTGAAATGCTTCTGAGGTTTTGTCTGTTTGATATTGCAGTCAGAGTAGCTCGACAGAGGAGCATAAACTGTGTTTTACTATAAAAATGATGAGGTCTACAGTAATTTTGGCTGTTTACAGATGAACACCCAGAAACACAGACCAACTGAGGAGGAATGCCTGCCCTTCACAACAACAGAAACTACAGCTGGAGATAACATCCTTCTCTTCAGGTGAAATACTATCCAGTGTGGAAGAAAAGCTAATGGTATATGTCACTTGGGCTTTGATGGTACTGAGAGTGTTGGTTTAGAGCAGTCTTCGACAGGAACCCATCTCAAGAGAGCAGGGTGTTGTGGGTCCCATCTTCTCAGCAGCCTGTCTCCTTCAGCTGCTGAATTATGAACTAGCTGAACATTTTTTAGCTTAGTCATCTCATTCCTGCAGATAATAATCAAACCCAGAGGTCACAAATGCATGGGAGGGTCTCTCCTCCTGGCATGCAAGACTTGCCAGCGACTGCTGACAGAGCTGTAAGTGCTGTATCACGTACTGTAGGCAAGAAAAACAAAGCAAATCCAAATAGGTCAGCAGCACAGGCAGGAAAGCCTGAAATTCACACTGGAGTAATCATTTTCCCCAGAGGAGGGCCACAAAGATGATCAGAGGGCTGGAGTGTCTCTCCTATGAAAAGCTGCAGTTGTTCAGTCTAGAGAAGTGAAGACTCCAGTGAGACCCAGTAGAAACCTTCCAGTACCTGAAGAGAGCCTACAAGAAAGCTAGAGAGAGACTTTTTACAAGGACATGTAGTGATAGGACAAGGGAGAATGACTTCAAACTGACAGTAGGTTTAAATTGGAAATTAGGAAGAAATTCTTTACTCTGAGAGTGGTGGGACACTGGCACATGTTGTCCAGAGAAGCTGTGGATGCCCCTTCCCTGGAAGTGTTCAAGGCCAGGCTAGGTGAGGTTTTGAGCAACCTGATCTAGTGGAAGGTGTCCTGCCCCTAGCAGGGGATTTGAACTAGATGATTTTTAAGGTCCCCTCCAACCCAAACCATTCAATGATTCTGTTATTTTATGATTCTATCCCTAACTTCCTTCACATCGTTCTGGGACTCTGGAAGGATTAAACAGATCTTTGCCAGTGGGCTGTTCTCAATGTCTGCTTTTGCAGTCACATGTCTTCTTTATTCTACACTTCTAAGTTCACATTTTTGAGTCTTTGACTTTGAGATGTGAAGACTGATTGGAGAAGACTCACTGTCCATGTTGTGGACTCATGACTGTGTGTATCTCAGAGACACATTGCAACACTTTCTCTCTCCAGATGGAAAAATGCACCTGGAATTACAAAGAAGGTTTCCAGAGCATGGGACTCACTCCATCCCACCAGGTGCCCTCTGGGGTACTTACAGATTCAGTAGGTGACATCTTTACACACCTGAAACACCACCATCCTGCTGAATCCAAAACTGACTCTTGTGCTCTTCTCCCTGTCCCCTCCAACTTACCATCCCTCACTTACCATCTCTGTGGGGCTTAATTCTGTTTGTATCCTCTTCTCCTAACACTCAACTTCTGTGTCAGCCTTTGGCCCACTGCTCCGGTCCTGAAACCCCCTGATTGCAGAGGCCTCGGCCAGCCCATTGCCCCAAGGTGATTCATGCTCAGTTGTTGCCTGTTAGGGTTTAATTACCACCTTGCCAAGCAGGACTCGTCAAGCAAGCCTGGGCTGACAGAGAGGTATTCATGACACAGCAGTTTTCATAGCAGTAACTCCATAATAACTTCATTATCTGAGATTACTGAGTTCACTAAACCAAAATACTGGCCACATTTGAATTAAGCTGTTATGGATTGTTTCATTTTACAGGCTGGGTTTTTATTCACTATCATTTGATGATGGTGGCATCTCTTCTTTTGAATTTTTTGCGTCTTAAAACTATGGATTACTAATGTAAGATAACTTCATTAAATTGCGTAAGAGCTCAGGACATAACACTAACTAGTTTAATTTTAGGAATCAAAGTGTATAGTATATAGTTTCAAGTCAGATACTCACTTCAGTTTTAGTGTGAATGAATACAGGTGATTATCTGATATTAGAAGAGATATGCTGAGCTGAGCTGCATTTTCTTCCAAATACATCTGTTAGTTCTAAAATTAAAAGAGACTGTTTTTCTTCAGATTATACCTTATCTCCATCGACTGTGTGAAATTCTGTGGTTTGTTTATTAAGCAGGATTTTAGGTCGAATGCTACATATGTTTTAAGAAACAGGGTGGGAAGTTGCCAAACTGGGAACTGGTTTATCTGTTGCGGAGAGTCGGGCATCTTTGTCAAGGTTTCTACTCTGAGCAAAGCCGTGACTTACTCTTTGACCTATTCTCTTCCAGGTAATAGATGTACATTATGGATTTCATATAACATAATTATTATGATTCTGGATGGGATGAAGTAGATTACGTCTTCTAGCTAATGGACTTTGTACTAGTTTTAATGGCAGAGATGAAGAATACTGATACAAAGAGATGTACTGTGAAAAAAACTGCTTAGTTTTTTGGGGTTTTTTTTATTATTTATTTTAAATTTACTTTTAGTTTATTTTTAGTAACAATTGGCAGGAGACAAACCCCTGGTCTGTCTGTTTAGCTGCATGGGCTATGCAGTTTAGCTTTTACTCTGTTTTATCTTGGAAGATGTCCTATCAGCCTTGGTAACCAGACCATCTTAATTTGGGAGTAAAATCTACAGCATCCCAAGTCAAACTCTGTATTCCAGATGTTGATGTTTCACCTTGGCAACCTATCTGTTCATTTAGCCTACAGGCAGGCACACAGGGTTGAGGTAATAAGACCAGTGAACAAATTTTCCTCAGGACAGCTGAGCTATTATTTACAGATGTGCTCTGGGCTTTTTTGATCTCAAACAGTCAAAATCCTTTCTTGTAGAAAGCAAAAAGCAAGAATATTTAGTAGTCTTCTGGTACTGTTGCTTGTTTCTTCCTTTCTCTTTGGAAATATATACCAAAGAAAAAAACACCAAAACTAACGGTATGGCTTTGGATTCAGAAAACAACTATGAGACACTATCGGCATGGTTTGTGCTTGTAATTTGTGGAATTTGTGGCTATTTAGAAAATAAAATTTTTCCTGAAAAGGCTGACAACAACTACATTATATTTAGTTAACCAGATGTACCTACTTCTTAATTAAATGCTTAGACTGACATTCTTTAAAATGGAAAACACATGCTCTTCATAATTCAAATATATCCACATCAGGGCCTCTTTCAGTGTTAAGTCATGTCCTGATGGAACAGTGAAAAAAAGAAAATTTCACCACCAGTAAAAGAGGTCAGATTAACAGTTCACTTGTAATAATGTTTTAAATGACTGCCTTTTATGAGAAGCCACCTGCAGCTGCTCAGGATCCTGGGCAGCATGTAGCACACTCCAGAAGTCTGTCAGCCCCGTGGTCCCTCTGAGCTCATCATGTGGCTGTCCTGCTGGAAAGGAGGCGAATGAATCCCAGTCACAGTTTCCCAGAGCAGCACCCCGTGGAGATGCAGCTAGCAAATCCTTCTCATCCACTTCCTGCTTGGGTCTCTCTAAACCAAAGAGCAGAATTCTTTTCAAATTTCCAAATCTTCAGTTAGAAAAGAAAAAAAAAGAAAAATCAAGCATATTTACTGTTAGAACAAAATTTCCTTGTAGAGAAACTACTTTCATCTAGGGATAGGATGGTATATAGGATGTTTAGTGTCCCCTCTGGCCTCACCTCAACTTATTCATGTAGTATACGTGGCTTTTGCAGTCTGTCCTCCAAATTCACCCTGGTTCCTCTCAAAGTCAGTGCTGAAACTGTCTCTGATATTGCTGGATGGGGACTGCACCTTTCCTCACTCTGATTTAAGAATAGGAGGATGCAGGCACCCACAGACCTATAGAGGAAAAATTCACTACCGGTAGAAAAGTACTCATTAATGCATTACTTTTTTCAAAAAAAAAGTAAAAAGGATGAGCCATCAATTAGAAAAAGCTTCAAATTGTGATTTTCATCTTGTACTTCTACAGTATACCTAAGTGCAACATCATCAGTTCTTATGTATGTGTGAAATTAAACACTGCTCAAACACGTTTGTCCCACAGCATAAGAAAGGCATATTCAGCACGGCAACTGAACTCATCCACAGCACAGGCTAAAGCTAAGCCATTTCTCATCAATTCTGAAAAATTGAAAATTCTCAGCCATTTTGAAAAACAGCTGATGTTCTTTTTGCCTGAGCTCATCAAGACATGTCTGAACCAACTGCAGCAATGTTTCTGTGAGCAAAGGATTGGCTGTCGTGGATGCACTGGTGATTATCAAAAGCCAAACCCTGAACCTTCATTACATCTTGGGGCTTCTCTTTGGGGCTGCAATGTATTAAGATTCTCACTGCTGTTGTTTATATTCCTGGGTGAGAGAAACTGAATCACTGGTTACACTCAGGCAAACACTTAGAATCTCCTTGAGTATCTTGCTTCACGTGAATTTGCTTGCATTTTCTCAGGAATTTTTCCTGGAAAGCTCAGGCATCCTAACTCTCTGAAAGAGCAGTTTTTCTGGTGGATTTGCTCCCAGAATACGCTGTAGTTTTCAGACGGTTGGATGGAAAATTTTCTGCGAACCTGGTCTCTTTGTGCTGAAGCATCTGGCCCATGAAGGCTTTTCAACAGATCATTTTTTAGGACCTCTCTTTTCTCTTAGAGCTGAAAAGAACAGTTATTCCTGTTTTTCACTTTAGCTGCCTTGCCTCCTAGTTTAGGTCCTGTTTCAAATTCTCACTGCAGACTTCACCATGCCCTGTACCAAATGTAAACCAATATAAATTTCATAGAAGGAATTCAATGCCTCACAAGCCAATTTTATTAGACAGAAAACATTTGTCTATCAATATAATTATAGTTTCAAATTTCAAAATGTTCTAGTAAAAATATTTTGTCTGGAAAAATTTCAATTATTCTTGGAAACTATGGCAGTGATATCTCGTCAATTAGAAAGAAGTTACAGGACCGTATTTCCTGGTTCATTTTGTTGAAATGCAACTATTACACACAATGCTCGGTCTGCTGATTTAGCAGCACTATGAAAGTACTGCTTGTGATCTCTATAGATCAACAGATTTAAATTCAGTTTTAAATTTAATACCCTCAAATGCTAATAAAATTCATACATACCAAATGAGACAGTGAAATTTTCATGCCATTTCCTCCAACCCTGTACGCATAAAATAAATTTGTCTTAATTGAAGGAGGTTCTTGACTCATCTGCTCCACACTGGTTTTTTTTTCTTTTTCATTACACATCACGTTATTCAGAGCCATGATTGTTATTATTTCATTTCAAATAATCATATCTCAGTACTTGTGAATGCACTTTGAAATATGAGGCTCAAATACCATAGATGTTAAAAATCACAGTGCGTGTTGCCATTTGAGAAAGATGTTCTTCAGGCAGAGAACAGCCCAGCTTCCACCTCATCTGCAGAATCGTTCTGCAGTGCAAATCCTGACAATAACTCATGCTATCAAGAGCTTCCCTTCTAACATGCCTTTGTACTTGCTTCTAAAAATAATGAAAATGTAACAAGTTCATAAAAATTACTCAGATAAATGGAAATTAGACCCTTCAGACTCCCACTGCAGTCAATCTAATAAACTGACAAGCAAAATTAATTTTACTGTGTGACGCACAAATGTCCTTTGACGGCAAAATGCAGATACCAAAGTTTTCAAGAGACACCTGAACATGTTCAGTCTTTCCTATCAACCCTCAGAAGGCAACGCACAGCACCATTTTTTTCTTAACACTCGGAAGCCATAACGCAGAGAATGTCTAATCTCAAATGCCAATACAAATCACAATCTCACAATCATAAAAGCTCTTTCAACCCTCACCTGTGAGAGGAAGAGAAGCTGTCAACAGAAAAGTAATATAATTTGCCTCCATATTTTATAGTTTTCTACAAATGGTGTTGTACAGGAAGTCTGCTAGGTACAGGGACTTTGTTGTTGTTGTTGTTGTTCCTTGGGAGAGGAGAAGACTTTAGTACTGCATGACCATACTGGACTAGCTATATTATAGAAATATTATAGAAATATATAGAATATATAGAAATATCTTCTATATAGAAATATATAGAAATATATTCTATATTCTATACAGAAATATATATAGAAATATTATCTGCCATCTTACCCAACTGGTTTCTAGAACTGATAATCTAAATCTATTCTTGTCACCAAATATTTACCTTTCATTACTAAAATATTTCTAAATATACTTCAGTCATCTAATCAGCGGGTTGATTATTCCATGCCCTATGAATCAGGTGACTGATCATACATCAAGAATAAATAACTGAGAATAGGGAGGACTCAGTGAGCAACTGATAGGAACCTAATTGTTGAACCTAATCAGTGACATGTTGTGATTATTGCATTTGTATGATAAACTTGCAATTGTTTCTGAGTATAAACAAGTGTAAAGAACTTTGATTCATAATATAAACTGGTTTCAGGTGCCATGCATGCTGAAGTGCTAAATGTATGTAAGAAAACATAATGAAAAGATAGACCTTTTATTTGAAGCATGGCTATGAACTATTTCTAGTAGTGAAAACATTTTTTTTTATTATTTATTTTAATTAGTGATAACTATACTTTCTTTTTCTGGAAGGTATTACTTCCTAGCTTACCAAGACCGATAAGGCATTTCTTGAACTGATACCAGTTTAAGAAAATCTCTGTGACTGGCTGTATATCAGCAGGGCAGGCGGTCTTTCCCCTTTCCCAAACTTGCCTTCGGACATTAGCAAAACCTTTTTTCCATTCAAGTCTGCCAACAAAATCACAGAGGCACTTTGGCCTTTTTCTTCCCTAGAATCAGAAGGACATGTGAGAGCAAGACCATCTCTGTCCTTAATTCTAAGGCTTTGTACATGAGGAAAAACAGGATATATCCCTCACCTTTCCTGCCAATGATTTGAAGGTTAAACATGGCTGCACTAGCTAATTAGTGTACACTACTTTTATGATTTTTTTTTCCAGGCAGACCAGGTTTCCCCACGCCTTCCTGACGGTTCAGTGTCCATTCTGTAGAATTAGTATGACAATGAGGACACATTAGAAAATTTATAAAACCTCTAGTTCTGCATAAAAACAAAGCTAAATTTGCTGATCATGGCCAGCACTATAGTTTCACCACTTAGATGAAATCATGGGTGCAAGAGTCAACAGACTTCAGTTCAAGAGTCACAAAAATAGGTTAAGTCCCACCAGCTAGCAATGCTGAAGCAGTCAGATGCAGAAAATGACTCTGTATTTCATTCCTTTACCTTTCTGTTTTAAATTTTTACCTCTTTTATTGTTTTTAAATTTTATTGCTTCTGAGTTCCTTGTTTCCCTCTTGCAATCAAACTTGGCTTATAGCATGTAAGGACTCAGGAAAAAAATTTCAAAGGATAACCAATGTTGATGAAAGCACCCAGGAGCAATTTAAACTACTTGATGACTTAAAATGAGCACTTTCAACTCTTGCCTGTGAGAGGAAGAGGACCTGTCAACAGAAAAGTAACATAAATCATACAGTATTTTATTAGTCTGCCTTTTTTACTATGATTCAGGTTTAAATCAGCTGGGGAGAATACTGAAATTACGGCCAGAGAGTCCTAAAATTTTTCCTTTACTATATTGCAGGGTATTGTGAAAATGCACGGTAACATAATGCCTTAATCTATCTCCCATATTTGGGTATGCAGAAAAGGAGTGAGCAGGAAGGAAGGTGGGAAAAAAAGGTATATGAGGATTTTTTGAAACCTCATCCCAATTCAGCAGCTGTCTGTATGCTGAACTTAACATTCCGAGAATGGTATGAGAAGCACACACACCTGAGCACTACTGTGAAATCTAAGTGTAAAACTTATTCTGCACTTGAAAGTGTCGCTGTTTGCTTCTTCACACAAATATTTCTGTCTAGGAGTGTGAGCTTCTCAATCTGAACCCATGAACAGCTGACCAGGACCAACTCCTCGTATATTTAACTAATTAAAATTTCATCTAGTTAGCAGCAGAAATGTTTGGTCAGAAATGCATAGGGCTGTCTACCAAGGAAACACAGTGGGCACTTTGAACTATTTGACAAGACATTTTATTGAATGTGATAGGGAGTTTAATGAGCAATGCACACTTGAGGACCTTCTCTTTTTCCTCAGCGAGGTTGCAAAAAAGTACCAGCTATGCATACTCTGCAAGTGCCCCCAGACCATTTGCAAGCTTGGTTTAGCACAGAGAAGCTGCAGAGAGCCTTCAAGCCCAGTCAGCACAGCTCTTGGGAATATTTTTTAGCAGAAGATCTAACAGCAGTGTAGAATTACAACAGGCTCCAGGAATTTCTGAAAAACTGCTGGTTCTGCTTTTCTTCTGTAGCAGTTTAAAACTGGTGGGCACAGCAAGTAGCCACAGCAGAAGGCACTAGCTGTGGGAAATCCTATACAAAGTCCTGGGCAAGCAGAATATGATGAAGGATGGAAAGATTCTTTTTGTTGGAGGATAAGCATATTTTGTACCCATCAACAAGTATACAGATGTACAAAATCCTTGCTGGGGTATAATCACATGATAGCCTCCTCTGCTTTAAGTAGAGATCAAAATTTTAAAAATGGCTTCGTAATCACCTCCTAATTAGAAAAAGAACAGCGTAAATTACAATAACTGTCTGAAAACCTCACATTTTGGGAAATCTCAGTAATCCAGATTGCAACCCTAATGTGAGTCTAAGACTGCTCTGGAGAAGAAGCCATGCAATGAAAATGCTGCCTTCAGTCTATAATTTGCTTTGCAGAGTAACTCCCCTCTTCTGCACTTTAACAAGCAGAAAGGCAGTATTCTAACTGCATTATGGCACATCAAGTTATTATTTTAAATTATCTGTAAAGTGTTATCTTCCTTTCACAATATAGGAGACAAAAAGTAGATATACTGTTTGCCCCAGACAGTCTATTTACATTCAGTGCTCTGGGTCTTCTTGGACCAAAGTTTCCACAGTCTTGCACCTTTTTTAATTTACTACAGTATACTTGTATTCATTTCTAAAGAAAGGAAAAAATAAACATAAATTTGGGGGAAAAAAACCCAACAAAATAAACTCCTGTAGCTTTCCTGTACAGATTCAAAATAATCAATTACAAAATTCATTCTTTGCTGTTCTTTTGTCACGTGTTCAAAATGTATCCAGGACAACATTTTCAAAAATGTTCATGTGACTGAGGGATCTAAGGCTCATTGATTTAGGGTCCTTTGAAAGTGTCTTTCCTATCTAGAATGAATTCAGTTCTTAAATGTTGATGAACTGTCTCAGTCCTCAGAGATTTTAGATGCTTTATGAATCCTGTGCCCACTTAGAAGCTTGAGACACTTATATCAATACTTCAGAATATATTTAGAAACCAGTTTTAAGCACTTCTCTTGAAAAAATCTGGCTGATTTAGTCAATTATTCTACAGATGAAAAATAAAACATGCTAAGAGCAGTCCAAAGAACAACTAATCTCACACACCATGATACCATGCCAAGACTGCAGAAAAACATAATAAAAAAAATTACAAAATTTATGGGGATTTAGTAGGTCACAGAGACCATCTGCCTACAAATCAAGGACTATTCATTACTACCATGTCATCCTTGCTGTAAACTATCTAGCTTTGACTATCTCAGAAGATTTGGCTGTCACTCCTCCTAAAATGGCTACTGCCTTTCTAAGATAATGTGATGTTAAAATTACATGCAGTGCATAAGTATATTACATTATTTTGGAGTAAAAAAAAAAAAGATATTATTTTCCAATTGAGGGGGAATGAATATACTACACTTGGTAGATTCAACAATGATTTAATTAAACATTATAATTTTGAAATTAAATTCTTTGACACTGGAAAGTACCTTCCTTTGATACAAACCTGTTTGTTTACCCCTCATCTGTAGCCTGACATTCATGTATAAATATGGCCCAGCATTTGCAATTATTACGGTTTCAAAAGGCACTACAATTTCTAGTTACATGTGCCCCACTTGGACTGGTCTGTAATAAAGCTAGAAAGCATTGAAGGGAAAGAGATTTTTTATTTAACTTTTTGGCAGCAGCCCTTTTAAACATCGTGACTCAGAGCATCGGGGGATCAATAAAAACACAGTTATCTCTCCAGTTGCTTAAAATGAACTCTAATCCTACTTCGTGCGTTTCCTGTTTGCAAGAGGATGGGAAGAGGTTTCTAGGCAGTAATAGAAAAATATCCCACAGTTTTTCAAAACTTATTCATAGTTTTAGACTGAGAAAAATCAAGCTTTTATGGCATTTTCAACAGCTCTACAGAGACAATTCTGTTTGAGTTGATAGAGTGTAGTTCTAGTGATGTAGAGTTTGAAATATTTACTCATAAATTATTATATATGCCTGAGAAATATAAAAACTTATTTTGCTCAACACGAAAAAATACGAAACCAACAAACATATTGCCAAGAAAAAAATAGCTCTGTTGCTGGCTATTGTAATCTTCCTGAAGTTCTGAGTTACCATGTTCAGGTTTCACTTGAACTTGATGTTTCATTCAAAATAATTTATGTTGGAAAAACAACAGTGAGAATTAGGATTACCAGGCACTCTGTTGTTACAATGAAGTAAGGCAGTGAGAGGCATTCCTGTTCACAGAAATCTGCTGTGAAACAGAAACTGTATATTTTAACTTTTCCTCCATAAAATTCTGTCTTAAATAGTTTGTGAAGATATTATAACCCTACTCTAATGAAAAAAATATTGTCCAAATGAAAGGGAAGACAGACTGTCCTTGAGCCAGAACTGCAGTGCAGAGGTGTTGGGATATGCCCTCAGGAACTGGTCATGATTGGCAATAGAGCATAACTTCATTTGACATGCAGGTTGAATCAATTTACACACAAGGTTGAGTCTCGTAAGCCAGCACCCCATGGGATAGCAGAGTGGATACCTTTTTTGATGTAAGACTAATTTCCAAGTCTGTAGAAACAAGTGTGGCAGTGGGAGTTTTTTGTGGATTATCTGATAAAGCCTTTAAAAGAAAATCCAGAGTACTGAATTACAGAAATTCTCGAGTCTAAACAAACCAGATTTGAACAAGTACATTATAATGAAATATTGATTTGCTTTTCTTTTCTGCACATGAAACAGCCTTAGGAAGTTTAGCCCATAAACTGACCTACTTCTTTCTAAACTTTTGGATATTTTGTGTGTATGTGTGTATGTGCAAATGCTTAACTTTTAATTGGCAACAATGAGTTCGTTGGGTGTTCAATATTCGGCAGTCTAGTTCTTAAGATTAACAGAGATACCAGTAAGTCATGTAGCATGTTTTCCTTCACCTGGCTGGCTAAGACTACATCCTCTTCCAAAGAAATTAGTCCATTTACTTAGCATGCCAAATGTTTGTGGACACTAAAGACAAAGAGATAGTTGAAGAAAACTACCATAAAAATATTATTTGAATATTTTTCTCCATTCATCCAGCCTTAACTACAATGGCAAAGAAGTAGAAAAAGTACTGCTATTGAAACTTTATGAATGTAAGAAATATTCATTATACAAACACACCAAACTCAGTTCTGTCAGACTGGATAGCCACTACATAAAATCAGCATGAATACATGGATCACTGCAAAATTTCCAAAGAAACACACAAGACATGACAAAAAAAAAGAGAGTTAGTTGTAAGTCATTCTGGGCAAGGAATTAAGAGATGTCAGATCTATAGGGAGGCAGAAACTGGTCTGAGATTCAGACAAGGTTGAAGCAGCTGAGGATAGATCAGTTCCAGAGTTTACGCTGCTGTAACTAGAAACAGAATTGGCCCAGCACTCTGTGGAAGGATGCCAAGAAAATTCTTGGCATCTTGAGTTAAAGCTGTAGGTGGTTAACAGGAAAGTTAAGGTCAAATAAGGAGACCCTTAGTTGGCTGTGGTTCCATCAGATAAGACAGCCCACCGGGCAAACAGCAGTCAGACTTCAAGATTTAAAGGGCTGCTCTTCACAGGAGTTCAAGACTCTGTCAACCAGAATGTTACATTTCTAGAATAACGGGCTTTTCCAAATACTGACATTTAATCATTCTTTATTAATGTGCCAGGCTATTGAATTAAAAGCAGTATTCCCATCATAAATTGAATTCTCTTTCATTCCCACTGTGCCAGGCACATATAATATATATCACATGGGTGAACCTTGAAAGAGGAGTGTTTATTTAAGTTATATCGTCCCCTTAGTTTGAGTTTGTTTGCAATCTGCAGTTGAGCAATGAGATTGAGGTGCTGAGAGTATGTTGGTGGGCTGGGCAAGGGCCACCTCAGAGGAAATAAATCAGTTGCACAGATAAATGAGCTCTTGTGAATCTCTTCCCCACATCTTCTACAATATATATTCTGGGTCTTCATTCTTTCATTGAAAGAAGGGGGAAAAATATCTAGTTCAAATAACTAACTGAAAATCTCACCAAAAAAAGCAAGATTTTGTAAACTTCACATATTAAATGGAAGTGAAATTAAAGCCTAGGCTTTCCCAGGGTCCTGTTAACCTGTGTAGAAACCACAGACTTCATGGCTGAATTTGCTTCAAGTGGACAGTATGACACTGTTAATTTTCATAGCTATTTCATGAGTTAATTGTGCCCAAAAACATATCTGGGGAAAAGATGACACGATATTAAATTACTGTCCTACATAGTGTATTCTGGCTGCCAGTCATCAAGAGTTTGGAGAAGGAACTATACCATTATTATTTTCCTTTCACAGATGCCAGAGCCGGGATTACTGGCTTCTATTCAGCTGCTTTTTTGTTACTCCCATTAAGCACCTTGCCCGAGAATGCTTTGGATTACTACCAGCCTTGGGATGATAAGAGCTTAGCCTCTACTGAGTGATTTCCTTTCTCTATGTATTGAAATCACTGAAGAGAGAGTCCTTAAGAATATTCATCTCATGGCTGAGGATTTCTGTGGGCAAAGTAGTTTGGACAGAGTCACCTACATGCCATGCATTTAAAATGTAACATTCATTGCCTGCAAAAGGAGGCAGCCACCCCACCTGACATTTAATCCTTTCTCATCTATGAACATAACCTCATCCAGAAGCAGGCTGAGGTTAGTATACGTCAAGTCCTATCCTGCAATAAAAATCCAACACATCCATCTGTATGCCATGCCAGACTAAGAGGAAGCTACTGATGTAGCTCATTGGCCTGGGAAGGTGGCACAGAAATTACACTGCTCTCTGAGATGTTTAAAGCCAGCAAACCTTCCCAGGTCTTTGCCTGTTGCAATGAGTCATCTGTCTACTCTTTCCACCCACTTCAACAATGCCTTTCCCAAGTATTTAAGAATCCAAATAATCAAACACATCAAGTGTCACACTCTACCCACAATTTTAGGCTATTAAACAGAGGCCTGCAACGCCTTCAGGCTAATAATTGTTCTACTTGCTAACAAATTCTGCCTTCTAGATGAACCAGTGAGGTGGCTATGCAGTTCTGAATTAAAAACCAGCTTGCATCTTCCCAGCTTGGAGCATGGATATGGCTAGCACATGATAGTCAGCCCTGACACCGGAGACGGGCCCATTCTCTGCAGATAAAACATTCTTTGTATCACCACATATACTTTTTCTGCAACATAATGAAGAGGTCATTTCAAGAAGTTATAATACTGTCACATGTTAATGCTTCCTCTTCACGGAAGACAAAGCACAGAGTCCAACTGCTGCACATTGCAATGAAGCACAGATATTTATTTGCCAAGATAATAACATTTTTATTATGGAATCACTTCATTCTGAAAACTATATTTTCCTATATAAGACTATGCAGGCAGTAGATGCTGCTACGATCTCTGACAAATGATTGTTTTGGGGAGGGGATTTGATGGATCTGCTGATTCTACACTTTTATCAATACTCACTCTGGCTGTCATGCCAGAAGGACTCTTTATTTAATGTCACTGTAATTCAAAAAATGTGTATCTACAGATGGAATATTTTTGTTAAAAAAGCTAAATACCTTGAAAGGGGAATGAAATATTCTCTAGGCAGGATCACTAGAACAAAAAGATCACACATAAAGGGAAAATACGTGGGAAAAGAAAAAAATCAATACTGACATATTAACATTTTATATATATATATGTATATATATATATGAATAAGAGATTATATACAGAGAAATCTATTATTTCAGGTTACATTTGAATAATACATAATATTTGGATAGAAAGGTAGTTTTATTTTTGCCTGAACCACAGAACTGCACAAAGCAGGCCTTTCAGTAGTAAATATTTGATAACTTCTGTGAGTATTAACACTATTTAAAATATTTCTAAATACGGGAGCAAAATATGAATTTTTTCTAAGTAAGGAACAATTTTACATTGTCTTCTACAAATCTGTCAAGAGCTCTAATCAGTTAAAAATATATTTGAAAATCTAGTAGAAGAAAAGTCCACAAATTTAGGCTTAAAATGTTTTTATCAGCTTTGATCTTCAAAAAAACCCACAGTGAGCAATGCAATAGTCTTTGCTTTCCAGTGAAAAGGAAGCTTTTCTATGTTATTTGAAAAATATCTTTCTGTGATCATTGAATTTTTCTCTAATCTAGCTAGGCAAGTCAAGCTCGTTCAGGAAAGACTGGATCCTGAGCCTCAATGAACTCTGAAACATTCTCTTTTTAAAGATAAACATACACTCCATAAACTTTTCATTGTTCTAAACATCTGTTTGAACTTATAAACAGCTTTTCAGCCAACTCCTGCAATAGGGATATTGACTTAGTACGTGCACCACTTCTTTACTTCTCGCAAGCAACAAAATGTTATTTCTGTAGTCAGTATTATGTACCATAACTAATCTTGTGCAGAAAAAGCTAACAATCTAACAAATAATATAAACAATAGCTTGTATACTTTCCTGTTTCCCAAATTAGACTTATATAGATATAGATATAAATGTAGATGTTTAAATGGAGTCCAACCACTCTGGGTCTGAAAGCAGGTGGATCATCCCTTACATTTCTTTGGAATGAGTTCCTTAGCCAACGCATTATAGTCTTCACTGTTTTTCTGTCTCAGTGGGGAAAAAAATCAGGACAAATAGAACTGCAAGTAATACACCTAAGAAAAGTGTCATCCCATAATATCTTTCAGGGGAAAATGTAAGTACTTGCAGTGAAGACCACTCGGCTAAGTTTGAGGCCGTATGACAGAAGACTACTTTTGCCACTGACCCAAAAGTGTTCACCCATTAGACTTTGGACTGCTGGTTACTTTTAAAGGCTCAGCAAATGGTGATCAAGAAATACAAGACTGCCATCAAACACTCTTTGATTCGCTGTTCAGGAACTGTGCAGCTTGAAAACAACCACGTCGTGTTGCAGAGCAAGAGAGCTCCTCCCTTTTCTTTCTACAGTTTGTAAGAAAGGTGCATAAATGAGCTCTTTCTTCAAGAGTCTGACACAATATCTGGATTGCTGATATATGTAATTCACAACAGATCCCAAGTTACTGGATCATCAATCATCTATTTCAAAGAAATTGTAGCCTGGGCATTGCCCCAAAATGTATGTTCCGAGATTTGATAAAACTTGATCAAACTTTCCCTTGGCATTTCTAGGAAACTACTTCCAACAGATCATCATAGTATTTTCTGTGGATCATAATATGAAAACTTCAATCTTTCTTCAAGGTTCAAAAGCATTGTTGAGATCTTTCCTCAGAGCAACCAAGTCGTCATGAGCCCCATGATGCCGAGATCTAAGGACATGAGAAAGCCAGTGATCAGAGTTGTCCTAAAGAAGATAAGACAAGGCAGAAGAGGTAATGCAGATGTGAACGTGACAAAGGAAATGAAACATAAGGAAAACAAACTGCACGTGTTTGACATTAAACGAGATAACGAAAAGTGAAAACCTTTTTTTATTTGTTTAGTTAATAATGATTCATTGAATTATTTGGTTTACAAGGACCTGATCAGATAACATGCCTTAACCATGGTTTTTATAACCGTGGGATGGAAAACAACAGGACAGTAGGAAACATGTTTGGTCTAACTTTTGTAAAGTTGAGAAGTAGGCCCATTGGTTACAGTATTTCTGTTCTGAGCTTGAATGAGCTCAGTGACTGATGGAGCTGCACATTATCTTTTTTCAAAGTTCATAATAACTGAGTCCATGAAAATGCGGAGCCTGTCTATAAGGCAAAAAATTGAAAGCTATTTGAGGACCAAATGTGAGGCTTGTCACATTGCAGTCATGTGCTCCCAAGGAATGAATCAAAAGTGTAAATTTAACCTAGTTAAAGATGTTATTATTTCAGGGTTGGATATAGGATGGAGCAAAGAAAAAGCCTCTGAAAGAACGTGTACAATTTATTCAATGCTGTGCCCCACCCTTGGATTAGCTTTTTAGCTTTCTATTGTTGGCAATGTCTCAGCCAGAAATTTTGGTCCTAAGAAATGTGAAATGAAACTTTAATTGCTGGAACAAAATATATTTTCTAGCCCTGAGACCACAAAGCAGAACAAGGCCAAGATACAGAACACTGACTGCCAAACTAGTGTGCAGCTGAGTGTAGTTCCCTCATGATTTTTATTTTAAGTTCTGCTTTTCATTTGTGAATGGCTACTTCTGTCCCTCACATAAATAAATAAATGCCACCACTTAGGTGAAACCACTAGCAGCTAAAGATCTCCCTGCTTTATCCATAAAGACTCTGGAACAGATGTAAAGTGTAGGATTTAATGGAGTTTTGTGTGTTTCTGAATATTATTTTCAATTATTTTGACTGGTATGTGAACTTTTCTGACTGTCTCATACTGTAGAGAAAAGTTTATTAATTTTAAATTTAGTCATGTCAGGCCATTTGAAAGGAGAGACCTTCTTTAATATGCTTTCAAATTAAAAAAGAATTTTTAAAAAGCAAATGAGTGCATGATGGTTTCTCGGGGGAATGTAAGGGGGTGCTTGTTGCAGGGTCTTTTTGTTGGGTTTTTTTTCTTGGTTATTTTGAGTTTTCATTTCTTTGTAATACACAACCATAGAGAACAAATAATAAATGCTGATTAGCTTAGGAGATTTACTGTATAATCAGATACTCTGAGCAGAGGAGAGAGAAATATATTTTATTTAGGGAATATAAGTTTTGTTTTCCTTATGTACTTGAAGCTTTACACTTAAATAGAAATTTCCTTGTTGAATTTTTCTGTCACTGTATGAATTTCGTCCAAATATAGGACTATCAAATATTCACCTCTTCAAAAATTAATCCTCCTGGAATTCTTAAATTCACCACGGAAAAAAGCCAAATGTCAGTGTGCTGGCTGCAATATACAGGCAAATTTTTCTACTTTACAACATTCTTTTTCAAGATCTCCAGGGAAATGATTTAAGAAGCTCAGTTTTATGTGCTCTGATACCACAACAACAGCAAAATTTTCACCTTTTTATCTTACTGATTGTCTCAGAGTGCTCACAATAGCATAACTTAAATACCCATTTTTTGTAGAAGACAGAATTCAGTGGACAACTTGTCACAAGATAGCGACTTTTCTTAAAAATATTTATTCCCTGAGTTATTCTCTCTAAAAAGATTCACCATCTTCAAAAATATATTCAAAAAATATTTTCAAACTAACTTTTTTCTTCCTTCTTAAAATATTTACTGTCTGAAATGTGACCTTTTTCCATCAGAAAAAGAGGTCACACGGTACTGCATGAGTCACATACCTGAAGCCTGTGCCCTTTTCAACACGAGCCCTCAACCATCATAAATACAACTTTTGCTTTCTAAGCTTGTGATAGTTGCTTGACCTTTGCTAGATCTGTAAAAATTCTCGCCAGGTAATTTTGGTTTTAGCAAATGCTCTAAAACAAATAAAGAGTGGCACAAACACTGCCGAAGTGAATAAATTTCACACCATGAGGAGATATTCACATAGTGTTTCCTGCAATTATTTTTCTTCAATGATCTGATACAGAATCTTTTTCCTTGCCTTGCACATCTGGCTGTGCATCCTTCATGTATTTGGATATATGGTTCTGCTTGGTATTGTGCCCTTGCCACACCACTGCTTCTTCGCTTCAGGAAGAACAGTTTTTGTTCCCCTACACAGCCTCAGTTCAAGCAGTGTGTGCTCTCCTGCAGAGAGACCACCCCTCTCTGCTCCCATGTGTTGCAGGTGCAGATGGCAGAGGCATTTTGGCAGTCAGTCCCCAGGGCAGACCTGACAAGGACTGGAGAGAAGAATTTGCAGAGGGAATACTTCAACTCTGTCTGCCTTTCTCACTGCAAAAAAGCTTCCAACTAAGAGCTGTCCTCTTCAGAGTACACTGCAGGACTCATTGTTGTCTGAGCTGTCTAGGATTGCCAAATATGTCCTAGAGGGTCTTCTGTGTGTGAGTAGGTGCTCTACACAAGTGCAGTGCTCACTATTTAATTTACCCTTAGCCAGCCTGAGACGGCATTCATCACCTTCCCTTTTTAATGTTGGTTTCTTTTCACCAATGAGTAGAGAAGAAATCAAAATCCTCATACTGTGAAAATATGTATTTATATTTCTATTTCAGAAGAACAGAGAAAATAATACAGAGCCTTTTGCTGTCTCTGATATGAAACCTGATGTTATTTTTATGTATAATAGCACCTGAAAAAATCTTAATTCTTCATGTTTTCTAACTTCCTCAATCTTTCAGGACTTTTGTGACAGATTTCTAAACCCATGTGTATCTTTCCTTTTTGTTTATCATGTGTATGATAGACAAACTATGCAGCTGATATTAATGTACAACTAATACTATTATTTTGCTATTAAATTAATTTAATCACTAGAAGACTGAAAGATCACCTGGTACACTGCAGTTTACTCGGGGAATACAGCTACAATAGTGTTATTACCAAATGGCCTTACATTTGTCAGCTATAAAGTTCACTACAGATCTCACATTAAACATTTGCTTGAAATACAGCCAAGTGAAGATGTGTTTCATCCCTCTGGGATCCAGAAAGCTACCAGCTGTTTCCTACAAAGTGTTCTGCTGTGTCCAGCACTGAAGGTCCATATATTCAGTATCCTTTCTCCAAGAGCTGCTGGCAGCAGATGTGTACAGAACAGAACAAGAACAGAGCCCACATTAAAGGGTTCTTCCTGTGTTGTAATCCCCTGTTTCCAGCTATCAGTGGGAGTGTCCGACACGAAGCTTGCATCTAATGGCTGCATGGAATAGTCACAAATGGACTTAATCTTCGCTAATCTATCCAGATCCTTTCCAGCTCTCTCTATGTTTTTGGCCTCCAAAATGTCCCATGAGGATTCTTAGAATTTAATATGCATCATAAAGATTTCCTTTTGTTTCCTTTAAACCTGCTGCAGGAAAGCTTCACTGAGGCCCACTGGTTCTCTGGCCCCAAAAAAACAGTGACTGATCCCTCCTTGCTCACATTTTTCACATCATTTGTGATTTAGCATACCCCTCTCCAACTCTGCTGTTTATGTAAGTCTAATTTAATTTGCTTTTATATGCTTGTTTTCTACCCTTCAATAGAAAAAGGTTGTTCTTCTATTCTAGATAATTCCTTCACTTTGGTTTTTATCATGGGATGTTGCAGAAGAATTCAGTCCAAGTGAGGTGAAGAGAATGATTTCAGTGTCAGATTGACTCTTGCAAAATCTCTGATATTATCCATTCCAAAACTATGCCAAAGTTTATTCCAACACCTCACATCACTTCCTAGAAACTGAAAACCACACCCTTTACAATAAGAATTTGGTAGAGAAAGATTAGCTGTTGCAGGGGATAACCAAGGTCTGCATTATGCTAGGAGATGGAGAGAAGAATTTCTATGCCCAGGCTTTCTTCCTTCATTCCTGCAAAGTCCTAAATGTCCTGTAGCTAATTCTGTCTTCTGATTCAGGACTAGTATTATGAGCCTGAGTAGAACAGGTGTGCCATACATGGGACTTACACAGTCAGAAATCAAATTGTTAATTATAATGATAACTTGTGTCTTGTAAAAGACAAATACAAGAAAAGCAGAATAACCAGAAATACAGGCAGGGAATATGTCAGAGATTTGCTTCTTAAAGTATATTTTCCACTGTGTGAATGAATGAATGAAGGCTTGCACACCTGACTCGGCAAATTGTTTCGGCCTTTAACAGGGCAGAACAAAGCAACCCAAGTTTTTCTAGTAATGATTCAGCTAAATCATCCTCTCTCAATCCCTGCCTGATGCTCCTGGGTATATTAAGGGCAAAGATATTGTGCCGGTTTGGCCAAAATCTGGTAAGATAGCCCCTGAGAGAAAACCAGGTTACAACCACCCTTCCCCCCACAGGGTTTGGGGAAAAAAGGAAATTTTTCCTCGAAGGCAAGTGAAAGAAATAAAAACTATTTATTTTAACAAACACACAGGAAAAGGATAATGATGCTAAATAATGAAATGAAACCTCTCGCTATAGAGAGAAACCTGGGAAGATTTCAGAGTCCTTCTGTAGGTGTGGTCTCTCTCCTCCTCGGAGCTGGTCGGTGAGGGCGTGAGCACACCCCCAGGCCTCGGGGAGAAAATTCTCCTGATGTGTTCTGATGTTGTTGAAACAGTTCAGAAGAGAAGAAGGGAAAACACCAAAGTCCCAGGAAACAAAATTCAGCTCTCCGTCTCATGCCAAGAGGGAAAAAAAAAAACCAGCTGGCTGAAGAAAAAGCAAGCAGGGTGCTCCCTTCATGCTACCTGCAGCCAGACAACACTGAGGAGTATAATCTCTGTGTCCTTGAGAAGCTGCTTTGGAAAGTTCGTTTGGTTTTTTTTCTTTTCTCAAGCTCAGTTTAAAGGCACAGAAAAGGCACAATATTACTTTTTGGGCATAGAGCATGATAGGGGATGCACATTAGATAGAGTCACCGCAAGACAGATATACCAACTCCTTTGGCCTTTTCAGCATTCCAGCATCTCACACTTTATTTCCTGGAGTCAAACGTGCCAATCTTTACATATTTTGGTATCTTCAAACTTTCTTTAAAAATACCCCTTAACACACATACTCCAAGCCACTTACTTCTCTTGTTGTTCAGGGATGCAGTTCCTCATCTCTAGGACACAAGAAATTGAAGTCAGCACATCAGGCCCACCACTTCCCACTTGAGTAACAGAGCAGGCCAATATCATCAAGTTTCCTTGGGAGCTGGACTACACTGCAAAGTCATATTTAGAGCATTACTTTCTCCTGCTTCCTCATTTATTTGGGGAATGCTGTTTTCTACATTTCACTTTCATGCTAAAACTTAATTTAAGTTCATTCAAATTTTCCCCTAGGCGTGCTAGAACTGCTTTTGAAAAAATAAATGCCTTACATTATTTACTATGGACACTTTCAAGATCAAATCAAATTGAGTATATGGTTTTCTCTTATATAGTTATACAGTGCTTATATAACATATTAAAACTTCATTACACTGAAGGGAGTATCTGAAGTCCTATATTTTACTTAAGAGAGGCAGAAAAATCTTAATTATTTTAATAAGCCTTATTAGTGTTGCCCAGATATGAGCTGAGGTGTGGGCAGAATAAAATCAATAAATAGTCATGGAGAAGTTAAAATTGTCTCAGCATCAAATACGTCTAAAATCATGGTCTGTATCATACCCAATTTTCTATAAACTCATTCCACCTCTAGTGTTCCTTTCATTTTTATATCTGCTGCCCCCTAATTCCTAAAGGAAGGAAAAAACCCCTCACACTCCATAGTCAAACCTTAGTCAATAAAAAAATACCCAACTGTATACATACGAGAACAATAAACACATTCCCCACCACTACTAGATGGCCATTTGGGGAAGTTATAGCCAAATTCCTGGCCTAGAGCACAGTTCATCTGGCCTTTTCTTCCCGTGTACTGCCCTGGTGCAAGCACATGTTACTGTTTAAGTCTATTACAGAACAACAAGAGCTCAAGAAGGATTTTTGTAGCCAGAGAGCAGTGACCTGCTGCGTCATGAAGGTGCTGGTTGCTTTATCACCACAAGAGAGAGAAGCATCAGGCAGAGATTTCTCATCAAAAGGACCACAAGTGCTGCAAAAGAAGTGAAACAGCAACCCTAAGAAATGACATTTGAGAGGGTGAGTGAAATCCACACAGGTCCATGAAGATGGCAAGAGGCAGTTGCAGCTTAATAGAAAGGATATTTAGGGGTTAATTTAATCAAACCCAGGCCTGATGTTGTATGGCTGACTGCCCTGGTGTCCCTGCTTTGGGCCACTGGAAGAAGAGTGGTGTCAGAATTGGAGGATCCAAGAAGCATGTGGGATGTGACCACGGCATCACTAGCATTTTAAAGAAGGGGAGAAGTTGATGTTTAGGCTCGTGTATGTGAGGTTTTTATGTTTTTCGGGTTTTTTTCCTCAAAGTGAAGGGAAGTAAGAGAAAAGTTTTAGCAGAAACTGTAGGGTAAAAAAAAAAAGAGAGAATGGTTTGATTTATGGTGTCTCAGCATCTGTGCTTCTGAATAACCTGGGGTCTGCCTCTGATGGAGGAAAAGAAGTAGAAAAGGTTATAAAATTCCTTTATTTAATATGGACCATTAATTCATGTGGGCAGTGTGTTGAATCTAACAGAAGGTGTGGCTGCCATCAGTAGAAGATGGTATGTGAAGCTTTGGAAGAATCATGAGTGGACAGTCAATAGAAATGGTGAGAGGAATAGGAAAGAATATCCAAAAGAATAATAAAAAGTTATATTTGAGAGAGAATCACATTATACCAAAAAAATGTAGAATCATCAATCTTGCCAAAAACATCCTAAGGTGAGGGAAATGGTCAATCTTAATGTGAGACTGGACTAGAAGTTACCGAAGTTGCTAAGACAATGTCTTCTGTCACAAATCTGCTAAGTAATGTTTGTGTGTGAATAACAGAGTCCTTTTATTAGCTCACTTAAGTTTTTCACCCTGCTTGTAAAACAGAATCGTAAAAGTCACAGGGACATCCAGGATATTTTTCACTCTTTATCCTTACATATTTAAATAAATAATGAAGTAGTGGATCATGACCACCCCATTCCAGTATCACTAAACCAAGGAACTGGCTGTGTTAGCATTCAAGTAGCAGGATGCTCTATATTAACACGCAAACATGTATGAAGAAGGACATTATCTCAGCGGGAAAAGTTTCCAAATATAGTCTGCTCACCACAGCTGAAAGAGTTTGGACTGAGATGAGAGTGAAAATAGTGAAAAACAATAGTCATAAGGAACAGTTATGCATCTCCAGGGCAGGATTAGAAGGCAGAACAGGAAGCATTTATGCATGAAAAAAGGAGAGTTGTAAAAAAGCACACACATTGATCATGGGGATTTCAATTATGCTGACATTTACTGGAACACAAGTGACAAGCAAAAGCATGTTCTAAAAACTCTCAAGGCTGCTGCCATATGGAGCTTTCTGCTAAGTCAACCAAAGGCATCTTCTGATCAAAGCTAAACTCTAGGCTTTGTCTGCAAGGTGGCATGAGAAACTGTCCAAGCCAGCTCCAGATGAATGAATTCACTGACTGGAAAAACTACAGGTTGCAGCCACACAGCAAGCCGACTGAGTTTGTTATCCATTAGCTTTAGCAGCACCTATATTTTCAGCAGTTTTCAGAGATTTGCTTGCCATTGGTGTCTGCTGTTCGCCTATTTCTCAGGACGGTAAAATGTGTGGAAAAAATAAAATGAGAAGAAGAGCAAGAACACTTCAAAATATTTTCAGTTAACTAGCTAGGAAGAAACTTCAAAGTCCATCAGGTCAGCAAGGAGGGTGATTAGTTGAAAAAGTGTCAGTGAAATGACAGCTTCACTTATCCTTGCCAAATTCATCAAAGGAGCTGAATATCCTCTACTTAGAGCAGATATGAGATGACTTCTAAGAAAGAAGAAAAAAAGGAAAAAAACATTTTGAGAGGTGAGCGTTCCCAGAAAATACGGAAATGGTTGTTCAGAGTAGTTGAGATTGACTTTGTTCCTGTAAGTACTTTCTACCTAACTTGGTCCTGACAGATAATTCTGCAGCTCTCACCAACAATCTTCATTGCTTTATTCAATGAGTGATTCTCACTTTAAGACCAAAACAAACATAGAGCTAACTCTCCATATTTCATTTCAATGATGTTACTCACCCTTCTAAGCACTCTACTAAGCAGGATAAAGTCAAAACTTGGATTGGGAAAAAAAAAAAGAAAACCTTTCACATTTCAGGTTTATACCGACACAATTAGGAGGAGCAAAGAAATCTCTTTTTTTAGAGCCTCTAAGTCTCAGTTTATAGCTAACACTGTTCCATTTGTCTTTACCTGTATTTTCCTTCCCTATGACAATTGTTTGTACAGGGCTAACTTACACAGAGAATTTTAAAATATTTATCAAGGGGAAAGTGAACCCCACCATCAAAAAACTCGATGGCAGCACCAAGCGCAGGGCAGAGTGCAGAGGGATGTGGTTTGTTTTTATGTAAATTTCAAAGGCAGAATCAGCATTGAGGGAAGAGAATGTGCTGCAGAGCACAGAGAAAAGCCAAGGTGATTAATTTCTCTCCTGCAATCTCATTCCTAGATAGAAAAGAGAAAGATAAGAGTGTAGGCAAGCATGTCCCTCCTCCCAAGCAACTCTGGTTACCTGGATGCTGAAAAAGGCAGGACGTTACTTTTATCACTTAAGAAAACTAACCAAAGTTTACTTTTATGCAAAGAGGGTTCAAGTAAGAGGTTCAAGTAGGAAACACTAAGTATAGATGATACTGAGATCCTGTGCTAATGGCAATAATATGAATAATTTGACTTAGGCCGCGTATATCGTCTCATCAGAGAAACACCACTTGTTCTTTTCTAAACTTTGGAAGCTACTCTTTGCCAGAAATCTCGTCTTTAAATATCTGTGGCTATCATTTATTTTAGAAAGATGGAATGGACAAACAAATATATATATACATATAAATATGCATATATATATAGACACACACACATATATGTACATGCATGCCAAAACTTATGAATAAACATAACATAACCCAGACCTGAAGGAATTCAGAAAAATACGGATCCATGTACTAAGAAAATGCTACTCATCAAAGCAGGCTAATGATACAAGGCTATTGGTCAAAGAAGGCAAGAGAATAAATTGCTCCTCAAGCTCAAGTTGAATATTCATCAAATAATCATGGAAAAATCACCATTGATTAGAGAATGAAACATAATGACATTTCTCATGGAGATCTAGCATTCAACATTATCAGCAACAATTTGATACTACAAAGTACATACTGTTCATGAAATCTACTGATGGGATGACTGACAAAACATTAAATGACACCAAGGTCTAAATGGTCGTATATAATATTTGGATTTTGATCCAGAGAAACACATCTACAGATCACAGAATCATTGAACCCTGACTGGAGGCATGTCTGGAGGTTATCTACTCCAGCTTTCTATCCAAATCACAGCAATCTCCTGCATGAGGTCAAGTCAGTTGTAGTTTTGTCTGGCTAGTCCATTTCCTCCAAGGACAGAACCTGTTCCAGTGTTGCATAATCTTCCAAAGGAAAGTCTCCTTCCAAATGTCACGACTAGCAAACATCCCAAAAGGCAGGTTTTGGCCTCTTTATACCTTCTGCCATCAGTGAAAGGAACACTGCTCCACCATCTTTGTAACTGCCTGCAATTATCTGCAATTATCTCCAGGCAGTTGTCAGACGTCACCTTAGCTTCCTCCTGCCAGGTTAAGGATTCCCAACTCCATCAGCTTCTCCAGGTAGGTCCCATGCCTGATGTCCCATACCATTTGGTAGCCTTTTGATGACGTCAGCCAATCTCTTAATGGTTTTTTTGAACAGGAAACCCAAAACTGGAAGCAAACTTCAAGTACCACTGCTGCCGAGCAGAGGAGAAAAATTACTTGTCTCGATTAATTGGCTTTACTTCTACTCATCAGGGCCATGAGAGCACTGTGAACCATGGCTGTTCCTGCCCAGACTTAATTCTATTGTTATTATTTTGCCTTCGCTATGAAAATGTGTGCTTTTCATTGAAATTTTAACATTCCTATTGACACAGTCCTTAGGACTTTCTTGACCAAAGTTCTGCCACTCACTAGTCAATCCTCCACATTTAATGCTGTGTTTAAACTTTCATGTTCTCTTTACATTTTCTAAGGAATTTTTTCCTCCAGACTCTTGATAGAGTTATTCAATAATAAAGGCTTCTCCATTTATGCTTGATAGACAGTATTTATCCACTTATTACTAGGCATCAAGTCATCACCCACCTAAAAGAGTCCAATCATACTGTCCATAAATTGCCTTCTAAATGAGGATGTTGAGGGAGGTGGTATCAAAATCTTTACTGCAGTGGAGTTTTATCTATTGCTCAGTGGTCATCCACATTGAAAATCATTTAATTGTACAAGACAGCCATACTGGTCAAGCATGTTTTTCCCTTGGTAAAATAGGTAGTTAATTTCTGACTGTCTTTTTATCCTTCATATGGTTGGAAATTAATTCCAGGAGGACACAAACCATTGTATTTCATTTTTTTTTCCAGTCATCACAAACCTCCCTAGCTGCATTATTTTTTATAGATAGCAGGAAACCACCTTGCAGTCACAGAAGCAAGTGGTAAACCCATGAGCGAACTATATCATAGACCACAAAGGATATAGCTGTAGTCCGAACTTTGAGAAAAAGGCTGATTTCTCTTGCTAAAGCTAGAAAGACAGCAGTGAGAAAGAAGAAAGAAAACATGATGATATCTGTATGTGGGATACATTTTTAAAGTATGCTGGATTATACTAGGTGTTTCTGATACCCCTCTGTAATGGGGATTTTTGAATACTGCATAATATAACAGAGAACAATAAAAATGACTGGGAAAGGGAGCAAAGATCTTTCAGTCAGTGTTTTACTGTTCAGTTCATTTCAAAGATGATGTAGAGAGTTCTATGCTCTGTAATGACAGTACCCATGGCCTTTAGAAAGGGAGAGTTGGGGTGAATAATTTCTCTAAATTTCTGTGAAAGGTGTAACAAGAGCTTTATATTAAACGAATTATATTAATTAATCAGGTCCATGGCACTTGGCTCAAGATATTAGTAACTGGGTTAAATATAAGGCATCCACAGATCAGGGAAGATGAAAAAATGACTCCTTTTGCTCTTTTTCTCTATGAATCTTAAATTTTATTGCGGTATCAAAATTATTCTGAGAATGTTATACATAATGCAGCCAGTAAATCTTATCAGAATATCAAGCATAAATCTTCTGATACTTCTTTTAGAATATCTGATCTACAGAACAGGAAGCCAAATGAAGTGTAAAATAGAGGATCTCTTCCCCATAATAAAATAAAAGCTCAGTTTTTCATGCAGCAAGGCACTAGCACTATGACCAAAATACTGAAGAGTTCAATGTAACATACAACTTTTAAAAAAAGACCCTGTGCCTTCATGTCAACGTGCAGCTGTAGCTTCAAACTGGAACAGTGTTTCATTGCATTAGGGAAGTAAAAATAATTTAGAAAATCACTAAGTTTTTTATGTAATAAGGGTTAGGACTGGGTATCAATATATCCCAGTAGTCAAGGAGATATCCACCCACATCAAAGCACAGAAAGCTCTTAAAATATTAATTAATCCCTATTTGAACAACAGATCCCACCCTGAGTTTTCAAAAAAACACCAGAATAAGTTATTTTGTTAGCAATAGATAACTAAGCAGGTTTTTGTGGATCAATAACGCCTTAGTGCCTTAACTCTTTGATAACACTTGAGATCTTTCCCAGGGCAACAAGGACTAGTAACTGGTAAAACAATCTTGGCAAATATCAATCCAAATCAGAATAAAAATATGTAGAGAAGTTTAATGTTTCAGGTTTTTCCTGCTCTTTTCAAGTGAGGATTTTCAAGGTGCTAATGAGATCTCAAAGGAGACTGATGAAAACTCCCCAGTAACTGTCTGTTAAAGGTATACTGATGATGTGGTAGATATCCAAACATACTTTTTCCTTATACCAGACTGTGCTGAGCTGGCTAGACAGTGCTTACGTAGTTTTTGGATAGTGTGCCAAACAGGAGACGAAAAGCGGAGAGCATTGTTTGAATGCTGTTCCTGGGGAGAGGGGTGGAAAGAGTAATAGAAAAAGGACAGGAGAAGTAGGAGCTGAAGACATTGAGGTTAAATCAAAACATATAAAGCTGTAAGAAACACAGTTTTTCTAACTTTGCTTTTCAAAGAACTCCTTGTTTTTCTGAAGAGTAGCTGTGCCCACTGTCACCCCAGCGCAGGGCTAGTTTTTGAATCGTAAGTCTCAAATGGCCCTGTTCTTGCTTGGCATAGCTGCCAGACAGGGATAAAGGGGGAAGACTTGAACAGAAGGACAGGCATGTTTCTGTCCCCTCACATACACAAAGAAATAGAGTGGGACTGTGGATAGATTAGAGAACAGTGGTAGGGGCCAGGCTGTGTCCTGTTAGACAGCAGGGCTGTGGGAAGGATGCAGGGTCACTAAGACACCCATACATTTAGAGCCTTTTAAAGCCCTCTAGCTTCTTTTAGACTACAGATCTGATTTACGTATGCAGCACAGTCCCCATTCAGAGAGTGCAAGGGAAACTTGAGCCAAACTGCTTTGTTTTCCTGCTTGCCTTGTACCATTGAAATTTCCCTTGCAGTAAATTACCATAGATAAACAAGAAGTGTCTTAAAAATTAGCATCTGATTACCCTCAAATTAAACCCTTGTTTTTGCCCCAGAGAGATCAGTCCAAGGAACAAGAAACTATAATGACAGTTTTACTAGAATACTTTACTAGAAAGATGACACAATTGAGAATAGATTCCCTCGTGGAACAAGGAATGATAGAAAATTTTATAATGGATTTCTGTGAAAAGAGTCAGTAAGTGCAACCCTCAGTATTCATTTTCCTGGTGTATTATTTACCTGGTTTTAGCTAATATTACAACCACAAATCCAGGTGGGGAAAATCAGCATTGCTCCACTACAAAATTTTTCTTTGCTTCTTGTGACTTAAACATGTAGTAAATCAGAAACAAACAAAAACATTCAATAGCATGAGTAGTGCACAGATAACACTGCTGTGGATGGCAGGCCTTCTAGCTGATTTAACACAGTCACAACTGCACTCGAGCAAAGTTTGGGTAAGTGAAATGTGTCACTGAACTCCAGTCAGCAAAACACAGACATGCAGTGCCTAAAGGATCCCCTCTGACCCCCAGATGGCAGCTGACAATCAAGAAGTAACCCAGTCTCCTGTAGGTTCCTCTCTCTTCCCTGCTATCCCTATCTCAGGTATCTGTTGCACCCAGTGCACGAGTGAGATACCCAGTGCGTAGGGAGGTGAAAGACCACTGGTAGTAAGAGATAGAAGAACCAAACCCATTGTTCACCTATGCAGTGGGATAGAACCATTGAAAAAAAAATACAAAGACACTCATCTTGGAATGAAACAAGTCAAGAGTCTTGTGAAAAGAGATCAATTCCTATTAAAGTAAATTAAAAAGAAAAAAAGAAAAAAAGAAGAAGAATAAGATGAAAAAGCAGACAACCTGGATGAGGATGAGAAAGGCACATACTTACACACACAAACATTCACACAGTTCACAAAGCCATTGCAGGATAATACTGTGTTGCCTGATCCTCCCTAAATAACCATATTGGTAAAGGAAGTTTTGGATTGTGACTATGATACAAAACAGAGAATCACGTGATTTTCTTAATTAAATAAGGAAAAATATTTTCTCAGCTAAATACTTTGCATTAATTTGCTTAATATATTATTTGAATGTATTATCAAACATATTGCTAAATTGGATGGAAAATCCAAAACTAAAACCAAACATGTTTCACAGAAAAAAATTTAAAAGTGTTAAAAATTATATTCTAACATCTCCAGACCAAAGAATAATGAACATAATTAAAAGGGGAAAAAAAGAAAAGAAGAAGGGAAGAATAACAGCAAATATGCATAAATCTTTAGTAACTTAAAGAAGCGTTGTCTGTAAATATCTTGAAAGCAGGATAAGGGTAGTCAGCCTTGACACGAGGTGTATAGCACCAAGAACCCAGTGGGACAATCACCATTCTGCAGGAGACAGAAGGACATTCTTCCTTCATTAAAACTCACACATGACTGCAGAAATTGTCTAAATTTTTCTGTTTAGGGTAAAATGAAGATCTGAATTTCCTGTCCTTGTCTTCTACTAAATGTCACTCTCCACTGTCCAAGAGTCTCTGCATTCTACCTATGCAAAACTTTCTATGTTTAAAGGTGCTTGTGTTTTTATACGTCATCTTCTGTCATCTGGTTTCTGAATACCCCATAATATATATTTTCATTATAATGATGAAATATATACAATATTGGGCTGGAATTGCTCCTCACTACAGAAAACTATCACTGTGAAACCATCACCCTTCTGTCACTGTTTCGCAGCTTACACCTTAGCTGGCGTTTAGGAGAAGCTTCAACTTGAAGAAGCCTGTGATTTCCTACAATCTCTTCTCTCTTCCCTCCTGAATTTCTTGCTCTGAGATAAAAAGTAGCCCCAGAGCCTGCTTAAACTAATATATTTTAGCCATAACACCTTCATCATTCATCAGTCATTTCAAACATACTGCTATGGCAATAACAATTATGTTGTTTTGTTTTGTTTTGCTTTTGCCATTCAAATATTTCTGTCTTGCTAATTTATTCCCCTTTGCACAGAGAGCCTCAGTCGTTTCCCTTATACAGGCTTGAGTAATTCAGATCTCTGATAACACTGCAGCATGCCCCAGCCATGCTATATTGAGTTGATAATTCAATTCTTTTTGTAAAGTCTATTTATAGACAAATCTTTCAGGAAATTTGCAATAAGACAGATAGAGTACTCCATTACAAGCCTGGGTAATATTTAAATTTTTTTAATGTCAGATAGTTGCAGGCAACTTAAGTATTACAGTAGATTTGCATAGATTATTGAAAAATTCTGTTTGTGAAAATATAGAAAGAAAAGGAAGCTAATTCACTCAAAACACATGCATAGTTTGTTAAATTGTACCTTGGTTTTGAATTGGGTGTAGAAAAAGTTTTTTACTCCATACAAAAGCATCTTCTGCAAAATGATAAATCCCATTCACCAAATCTATCTTGCCCTTCCTTGCTTCAGCCCTTACTTTCTACTTCTAGTTACCTGCAAATTCTTTCTGTAGTTTATCTTTTCTGTCATCTGTTTGTTGGAAGCATGGATTTGAATCAAACAAAGTGACAAGGTGAAATAGCTCTCTCTTTAGAGACATAAAAAGGGATAAAGGTGAGGCACTATTTTCTAAACTGTACTGGTTACAGATAATTCAGAGTTTACAAAATTTCAGAGGAAACCTCATTATTTTCTGCACTAAAGAGAGTCCCTTTGATTTGAGCACAAAACCAATAAGAAAATCTCCCATAAGTTAAGATACAAAGCTTGAACAGATAGACTGGATTAGGACCCAAAACTTGCTCTTTTAGGCAAAATATTCCATATGTATGTATTTTTGAAGTTATTGTTTAAAAATAAGAACAGTAGTAAACTAGAACACGCAGAACATTTTCTGTGTTTGCATAAGCCAGTCTTGATTTTCTTTGCACAAAAGAAAAAATTATATATTTATTTCTTTTAAGAGAATTTTTGTTCTTTGTTGGCCAAAGAATACATCTGTCTTTTGAGAAAGCCTTCTAAATATAAATATTCACCATATATTTAAAATTTGCTTGGTTTTACCAATGTTCCTTAGTCTAGCCACCAATATTCTTTGCTTTCTCCAAGTTCTCAAGCAAGAGAAAGCACTGGAGTCCTTTTAATTTCTAATTAAACAGCTTTAGACTCTCTTAAAACTGTGGGCTTGAGGTTTGTTTTGGAGCTCTAAATAGCTAAGGACCTGCTTGCTGGCAAAATGCCATATAAGCATTCCTGTTGTCAGTGAATGCCTTTGTATAAAATACCCACAGACTTCTCATGGACAGGCTTTGAAGCATCAGAACCTCGCCATTCTTCCAGAAGAGTTCAACAGCATTAATCTACACAATGTTGTTAAAAATATGGGAAAATAGACAGCATTTCTGAAAAGTGGAATGAAAAAAAAAGTTCTCTGAAGACATGCAATGGTAACAGTTGGCTGATTAAATGGACAAAATGTACTTTAAAAACATGCATCGGGGCTTAAGAAAAATAAACCATCAATTAGCTTTGTTCAGTCTCCATACTTAAATCCATCCACTGCTTTAAAAATAGTCCAGTTAAACAGGATGCAGAGTTATTTAAACTGAAATTCTATTAGTTCTGGGATCCAAGATGAGGAATAGACTCAAAACCTGTCTGGTTATGGCATGTGCTCTGACCTAAAACTATTTCTATTTGTATTTTCAATGCAAACTCTTGGTACCCAGAATAAAAGTATTCTCAGTGTTTAACCATCATAATCTCTGGATTTCAGTTTCATAGAAAAGTATAAAGGGTACGTTCTCTTTCTGATTTAGAGGGATTTTATTGTTTTGTGGGGTATTTTTGAAACAATTTCAGGGATTTAGTTTTAATTATTTTATTTACTATGCCTTCATTAGCCCGGTATTCCTTATCAGCCTATTTAAACTCTTCGTGTAATTTTGTGTCTTTGATCTATGCATAAATTGAAAACATTCCATAGAAGAGTTTCTTAAAATCTTTCAAGAAGTTGTTCTTTGAGTACTATTTCCCACAATTAAAGGATTTTAGCACAATATTAACAAAACCATAAAAATTTATCCATTATCCATCTATGGGCAAGTGGCCCACAGGAAAAGCATTAGTACAAATTGTGGCGTGATTCCTAAGAAGGAATCAAGATGCTTCATGCCTGATCCAATTTGGACAACCACCACAAAAGCAGCAGTGTCAGCCAAATACAGGAATACACCATCTGTAAATGATAGATTGCATCGCCACCTGAAGCAATAATTGGCCTCCAGGTACCACAATAGGAGAGATTTGATTTCTCAACTTTACTTCTTATCTTTCAGCTCATACACAGGAACATGATGTGCAGCTGCAAACTTGGCATTGACCAAAGCAGAAAAGAGGATTTCCAGCTGGATCCCTGAAATTCTTCCTTTCATCAAGAAGCACAGTGTGGTTAATGTCAAAAGAAACATTCAAATGGATTAGTAGAGATCCAACTTCCTCTTGTAACAAACACATGAAGAGCATTTAGTGTACAGCAGTACCTTGCTGCCCAGTAACATCTCTAGATATTAAATTCGGGGTGCAAAACCTGAAGGTAAGGGGAATGGTAAAGAGCCATGACAATGAACAGCTTTGTAGGTGGGGAAAAATTACATTGTTAAATGTTTACAGATATTATCACTAAACAATCATTTAAAATTTTCCATAAACACAAAATGCAGTTAAAATGGCCAATCTTCAGCTGCCCAAAGATAAAAAAGCATTTTGAAGAATAACCATCATCTACATAGGAAGCTTTGGAAAAAGGCAGGGACTTTGTAACTCCAAATAACTGGTTGAGAGTCTAAGCCTCAGTCAAACACAATCTTTTTAATGTTAAGAGAGCTTCAGAGGAGGGATAGGCAGCCAAACTCTGCAAGTGGAGCAGGGATCAATACCCACTCCAGTGTATATACTTCAGCTGAATAACCATTACAGTCTGAGTACAGTACAGAGAGAGGAAATCTAAAAGGTGGAGAGGAAACATGCCAAGCAGGTCACCCACCACATACTTGAAATCCCTTGTAGGACTCACTTATCACATTGTATTGAAAAGATTATGCTTGCTGGTGACATCAGTGGAGTGACTGTGCTGTAAAGATGTCTATAAAATCTTTTCTTCTCATAATCATGGAAAAAGTCAAGATCGGGTGAGGGACAGGGAGATAAATGGTACAAATAGCTAAGAGAGTTGGCTCACATACTCCTGAAATCTTGCCATAAACAATGTCTGGGAATGGCCAGAGGCTCCTCCAGGATAGGAGCTGTGTGTGTTCCAATGGCAGAAAACTGGAATTTCCAGAACAAGTTCTGTGTGAATTACAACAAGGTCAAGCTGTCCAAACCTGCACTTTTCTGAAGATCCCAAAAGAACAGAACTGAAATGCCCACATCTAATTTCATCATTATTATTGTCTCAAATCCTCAGTGAACTTAGGAGAAAACTGACTTGGCAGATCTGAAAGCCACACTCAGAATCAGCTGGGAAAGTGCACTGGGTGGTGGAGAGATAACATCGTTTTTAAACTTTGTCATGCCAAGGCAACCCTTTTCTTTTTCTCCTTTGGTCAGCATAGTTCACTGCATGTCCTGTCACCTTGCAGAATCAGCAGCAAAAACTAAGTGACACATTAATCTACTCTTTAACATAAGATTTGGACACAGCAGGAATAAGAGAACAGCTTAAACACTGTGTTTTCAAAATGTCCCCAGTAATTACCACTCAGATGATGGGAGAATGGTTTTTAAAAACATTCTGCATTCTCTTTGTAAAAAAACCATCAAAGTGATATAAATAAAGCCTTGTTCTCATTTTATGAAAATAAAGGATTTGTTTAAAACTCCAGATACTCACCAGGAACACTGAGAATACTAATAGCACTTGGATTTTATAATGATGAATTAACAAGTAAACAGGAAACCATAATTTTTAAAGTCTCATGAGACAGATAAGGAATGAGAGTTCTGGCCCAGCATATAGCTCTCACACATCTCTATGCATACTAAATAGCCACACTTTACATAAACACATATATATGTTTGAACACACACGTGTGAAAAGTCAGAGAAAAAGTTTCCATATTAGCTTAAATAACAAATACAAAAATTTTAATTGAATGCAGTACTAGGGTAGCACAGTTAAGCTTTCAAAGTCTAATATGTGTCCACATGAGTTTGCTCAGAAAACCTTAAATTTTTCTTCTCTCTGCTACATGCCAAGACAAAGTTTCATTCAAGTATCATGCATTTATTACCCCCCAGAGAGTCTCTGATCATTTAGTGCACAGGATGGACTGTTCTCAGTGAAAAAAAAAAAAGCACTTAATGAAAACAGATCAAAATATTTAAATATCTAAAAATATAATCTCATGGTTTATTTACATGGCATTATCAAAAATTCTGAAGGCAAAGTAAGTTTCATAAGGTCTTAATTCTGTGGAGTTCATCAGGATAGTACGTATTTTATGGTAAAAAGTTATTCATTAAATACATTAAAAAAATAAAAGGAAGAAATTGATAATTAATGAAATAGATGTGTGGGTTACAACTCAAAACCAAGTCACAAAGTCACAAAAGCCATCTTCTCTTCTTAAACAATCCTCTGTCCTTCAACTTTATTGGCCACAAAGAAGGAAGGGATTCAGCAGGGAGCAGCTGCCTTTATGACACAGTCCAAATTCACCCTCTGAGCACTGGACTCCCTTGGAAATAAACGGCAAAAATTACTAGAATTCTTGCAGTTCAGACCTGCCTGACAATGCACACAAGGGCGTGTGTAACTCCTGTATAATTGCAACATTCAGCAGGAGGCTTTCATCCATCTTGTTTCCAGTGTCCTGTTTCTCCTCCTGTCACGGTGCCTCCTTCTTCCTTCACAATGCCAACGACCATCTTGCCATCTGCACAGAGTTCCTTCCCCCGAACAACCTGATCTGCATCTTCTCTTTCCTACTTGCGTCTTTGAATCCAGTGTCCCAGGTCCCGGGCCCAACGCCATGGCAGCTCCTGGCCATGCTGAGGGCCAGTGTGTCCCATGCCACTCAGGAAGGGACAGGTTCAGAGCCTGGCTCTGCTGACAAGGCATGGGTGCTGGCAAGGGGTAGGAGCACACACATCACTGTCATTGGAAAAATTAACCACCAGCTGTCACACGTCTGACCATCTGCAAACAGGTTTCCAAATGCATAACCATGGGTACATTTACAAAGGAACAACCACAGGAACCACCTTCTGTGCCACAAACACCCTCTGTCCTTGCTCCCAAATGGGCAGGTAAAATATACAGGTATTTCTAGAAGAGAAAAATAGACAAGATCCTTCAGGGGGTTTAGGTCTATCCATTTATTCTCCTTGCCCACTATTATTCCTTCCTCTCTTGCCCTTTCCCGCCCCTTCCCCCACAAGAATAAAGCATTTGCTGTGGAAAGTTAAAAACTAATTAAACTTTGGGGAAGTTATAAGTCATTAAATACAGTATTTTATAATGGCAATTGCCGGGTAGTTTTACCTAGAACCATTTCTGCTTGAGCCGCCTGTAATAACTGTGCTGAGCTGGAGTAGGCATTCAGACCCGGGGGTGACAGGAGCACTTAGGATGGGCTGCACAGCTTTTGGGAAAGGCATTAATCAAGAAGTTCCAGCCATGCGATCTGTGGAGCACTTGGCTGTCATCCACAAATACCTGCTTGGTTATGCGATGCTGAACCTCCTCATTTCCAACTGCTAAATTGCATTAAAGACACATCAGGTTTCCTAATATTTGTCTCAACGTATACCAGCCACCACTGAAAGACAGATTAGTGTAGAGCTTTGGAAGAAGGGAAAGATGGAGTCTTCGTCAGTAGAAGAGAAGCACGTATGCAAGACAAGCCCTCTCAGAGGATGCAGTCTGTGCTATGAAGTGGTGGGGAGCCTTGCTGGACCCTGAAATTCACTGGTATTTGTTGAATACTTATAGATGAGGAAACCTTTGCCCCATCCTTCTGCCTCTCTACAACCTTGCAGCCAGTTGTTTACTGCATCAGTAGGGAAACAGCAGAGTCATTCCCTGTGAACCCTAGGCCTTACTGATTTCTGTGGGAGTCCTCCACATCAGTGTTTTGTTAACATTATTATCATACTGAATCCAAAATACAGCACTGAACTGGCTACTAAGAAGAGAATAAATTATATCCCAGATGAAACCAGGACAACGTGCATTGAGAAACCTCCTTCTCTCTTTCTCCATTACAATTAAAAAAAAAAAAATCCTTTAGGGTCTTGCTCAACTTTATCTGAAAATCTTCTCTGAGAAAAAGAATTGCACCAAAAGAAGTTCCTCCTTCACTCTGCATACTCATTGCAGTTTCAATACAGGCACTTTATTGTAAACATAGACAAGAGAGAAAGGGAAACAAAAAAGCAGAACTAGCTATGATCTCATCCACATCCATGCACTGAAGGGAACTGCACAGGGTAGAGCTGAGACAAGGGGGGCAGACAAACAAAGAAGCAGTAACTCCTCAGGCTATCTCAGACAGCTATGCACAAACTCACCACAAATTTAGGACTTCTCAAATGAGGATGAAATTATTTGCTCTCGTTTACAGCACTGTCTACCCTTGCAGGACACCTTGCAATTTCTATACAAATAATGTTCATTTATGGACTAGTACTCAAAGTTACAGAAAGCCACTCTGTGTTCAGATCATTTTGTTTCCAAACATGAAGGATGAGAAAGAGAACCTATGATCTTCCTCTTTGAAATATATCTGCCAGGGATGGTCAGAAAAAGAAAACAGGAAGAGAAAACAGCCATCGGTGCAAAGCAGCTGAATGAACTCAGCTACGGAGATTTAGATACTTGGCATTGCCCAAGTAAAAAAAATTCCCCAAATATCTATATACACACATGCAGAGAAATTTAATATAAAATACCTCTATTAACACATTAATATTTTTAAAATACATATATGTGTACACAGTAATGAGTAAATTTCTATGGATATACCTACATAGTAAAAATTGCAGTAATTACTGTAATTGTAATTTTGGATACATTGTTATTCTAATATATTACATATGGTATCATAATATACTTAAAAATTAAACTTAAAATCAAGTTCTTGTACCTAAACTAATTTCAATATTGCAGTATTTATCAAATGCTATTTTTGGAAATAATTACTGAAGAGAACATAGGGTGAGCAAGTATTTTTATCAATAAACTAAATAGGAACTTCCTACTGAGAGGATTTAAACATTTCTATACCAGGAAGACTTCTGGTAAAAATTTGTGAGCAAGCAATTGCTAATCTTCTATTCAATAATTCCAGAATAAAGTTTTCAATAGCCTGAGAGTGGACAAGAAATTTATTAACAAAATTTGAATGGCAGAAAAAAACATTAAGAAGATCACAAAGTCAAACATCCAAAATTTGGCAACAACAGGAAAAAATAAAAAGCAGAGTGTAGTCAGACAGCTATATCAGAAATCAAAGTCCTGGCATTGATGTTTCAAAGACATGTTACCCATTGAATTCAGGGTGAGGGTTCCTCAGCTGTAAGAAGTTTCTTATTTTCAGCTGAGAACCATCTAAAGTGGCAAATGGAAATCAAAAAACAAAGACATGCTATTTTGTTTCAATAAAGTCAACATCTGCTTGCCAGCTACAAAACAGAAATCCTTCACTTACATGAGTTGCATAGGAGCAGGCTTGTTTTCCTCCTCTACATGGCAGCAAGCAAGCAGAGTCTGGAAGCCAGAGGCCTATGTCAGAAACTGTGGGTTTGGTTCTGTTTCCAAGTCTGTCTTCAAATTGAAGATAGCTTAAGGCCAAATTGCAGTCTTTACTGGATTGTTACAGGTTAAAAGCTTTATCTATCACTTTTAAATTATTGTGGTTATTATTTTTAACCAAGTATTTTTTTTTTCTGGTAGAAAACAGTGATTGAAAGATTTCCTCTGAAATACCTTTTGATGTCTCAGGGTCTGGATTCATCTTCTCTAATTTCAGACACTTGCCTAAAGCACTAAGTACTCTACTTTTAGTCAGTGGATACTATCTGCCTTTTGAGTCATTCTGAAAGATCTTCTGTCAACTGCAGATAAGACCTTGTGTGACTATATATATATATTTCCATTGTCCCATTTTGGGTGGGACGAAACCAAAGGCAAGATTACACGGCAAGATTTTGTATTTGAAATAAACCCAAGTTCTAACTGAAAGATGAGAACAACCACAACTGTTGGATTTTGGTGTTTGTTTGTTTGTTTGGGGTTAAGTTGGTTTGAGTATACCTCAGCCATATATTTCTCTCAACGTCTCAGAAGATTTAGGAATGCTCTCATGTCTTTTCTCTCTAATCAGATCCAGAGATGATTACCCACATACAGCAATGGTTGCTCTACAGTGTAGCCTGATGATACCAAATTAAATGTTTTATTTCAGTAAGAGCACCTTCAATGCAAGTAACTAATTGCACCTTTTCAATAGCCCATCTTGGGCCAGGAGCTTAGAGCAAACTATGGTGCCATGAGGCATATTTTATTTCAGGTCAGTGTACGTGTGATGGATCCTCTAGAAATTACAGGGCATAACTGAGAAATCATTTGATTTCTTATTTGTAAGCAATAATACATGTTCGTCAGAGCAAAAGAGGCTGATGGGTCCCAGCTGGACTGTCATTCAAACCAAAGTGTTCACATCTGCTCCAGTGGTGTGAACGACTGCTCCAAAGAAGGGTAACAGACACAGCGCTCATTTGCTGGAGCTGAGTGAAAAAGGGTGTCTGCAAACACCAGAATAACAAAAGAAACTGCGAGGAAATTAAGTAACTCACTGGATCTGGCAGAAACATTCCATAAAGAAATTGGGATTTATGCTAATTTTTTTGCTTAAAAACATTTTTAGTTTGACTGCAGCCACTTTTTCAATCACTGCATGAACAACTTTGCATTCACTCATCACATAAGATATCATTCCTAGTCCCAAAGGCTAACCCAGGAGACACACACTGTGTTTTCCTCTACATGCAGCCATTCCCTGTAAGCCTGATCTGGCAGTCCCCAAGGCTACAGATCACTGGAGGTCCCTTTGCCCCCTCCCAGCCTGGACCATAGAACCATAAAGATTGGAAAAGACCTCTAAGATCATCAAGTCCAATTGTCAACCCAGCACCACCACCATGTTCACCACTGAACATGCCCTCAAGTGCCATATCCACATGTGTTTTGAACACTTCTAGGGATGGTGTCTTGTTACCTGGAAGTAGAGGCTCACCCCCACCTTGCAACAACCTCCTTTCAGGCAGCTATAGTGATAAGGTCTCCCCTGAGCCTCTTCTTCTCATGCACGAACAACCCAGCTCCCTCAGACACTCCTCATAAGACTTGAACTCCAAGAGCAGATGGCTCTGTGCTGTCCATATCTCTCATGGAAAGGTAGAAACACAACGACAAGGAGCAACTCTGCGAAACGAGATGGGGAAGGGCTGCCACAAGGAGATGTGAATGCAGAAGCAACATGAGAGTGTGGGCGGGCAGCCTAGCCAGGGCTCCCCAGCACACCAGTACACTCTAGAGAGAGGGAGGACATCCAGATGGACTCTCATAGCACAGGCTGAGCACTTAGGGCTGCTCTCTGGTGCTTTCACTGTCATGACCTTCTCACGTGTTTCTCTTCAGAGTCCTTGTGATCTTACAGAGCTTTTGCAGTCATTTTTTTTTTTTCCTGTGTCCTTGCAGCACCTCTTCCTAACCCCCTGCCCCTGCCTCTTCCTTTAGGTCTACCCACTCTAGTTATATCCTCAGAAGGGTTTTTCCTCTCTTCTTATGAGCCTATTAATGCATCCTCTTGGAATTTCCATTTTCTTCTCAACTAGACAGACCATATTTAAAACAATCCATGAAAAGAATAATTTTAAGTGCTGTCACCAGACCAGCTGTTTCCATGTTTCCTTCCTATGCTGTAAACTTGTAGCAAAGGGAGAGTCCCACATGCAATACATTTATGCTCTGTGTACCTCTGCTTCATAAGGGGACTGTTCTCAGACAATTATTCCTTTAAGACAATCCCATAAGTTAACAGTAACAATTAAAAAGCCAACCAAATTAAAAAAAAAAAAAATCCATTCAGGTTTCTTTCCATATGCTAGTTAAAAGAAATATTTATTTGCTGTGCGTGCATATATCCACATTGCTGTCGTTGCAGTAGACATATTGTATATGACCTCAGCTCTCTGCTTTGGATTTGCAACAGCATGTCCTGGGAGATGACTTACTCAGTGGCTCTAGCCACGAGTTATACATGTCCCCAGTTACCAGGAACAGAACTGCATAGGGACACTGCAGAGCCTACATCACAACCTGGACACGCCTGTCTACAAGACTTAGGCACAGCAGTATACTGGCCTTGGTATGGCAGAGTGGCCTGTATCAAATCTTCTCAGCATTCTTTGCCTATTCCTTCAGCTAACAGAATTTTTCTTTGTACGAGGATATTCAAATTCCATATAAAGTCATCACTGTCTATTTGAGTTTTTAAAAGGACCCATCAGTAGGTGTTGCAAGCAAATGCAAGGCAAGATGGATGCTTGACATCCTCAGATTTATAGCTACACTATTTTTACATGGAAGCAATGGCAAAAGTGGAAGGAGAAATTATTCCAACCTTAGTTCTAGTACAGACCTCCTATAGCAAGCTTAATCAATTCTAGCTAATTGAAAACACTAATCTATTCCCATGTCCTACTTCCCTTCTCTAACTAGCTGAAATAAAAAAGGCATGTGGTGGGAGGAGACAACTTTCATTAAAAAATAAAGCCTTTTAAATTTAAATAAATAAAATATTAAAACAAATTACTGATATAAACAGCAGTGCTTCAAACTACCCATTTTCAGATCTCTTTCAGTGGTTCTGTGGAAAGAAGTAGAAAACATGGACCTGGTTAGTCATCATGATTGTAAAGCAGTTCCAGTTATTTATTATTGTTGATTTCATGACTAGAAGTTTAAAAAGGTTCAACTGGTGGTTGAAACTGAAGTGAAATTTTTAAACATTTTGACTTTTTAAGTGAGAATTCTAAGACTGGGTTTGTCATTCCCTGAGAGAGACAGAGACAGACTCTGAGAAGTGGTAACTGATGAAAGAAAACAAAAAACAAAACCATACCACATTCTATGTGAGAAGACATAAGGGAGCTTCCTTATTTTGGTCACTTCCTCTTTCCTCTTTCTCACCAACAGACACACACATATGCACAATGTACATACACCCCCAGACGGCTCCTGAGCCTGTAATCCTCTATGAAAATCTTTCTTGCTGCTTTAATGAGCTGAATTCTCTCTGGAATTAAAGAGATTAAATAACAATTCCAGCACAACAGAACAGTCAAGCCTGAGGCAGAAATGAATGGCCAGGGCAGGATTATGATAAATAAATAAATAAACAGGGATGCAGAAGCAGTGTCAAATCAAAACTTTCATCAAAATACAGTTCTTGCATGTCCCTGTTTCCAGCTGGCCATTAGATCAGTTGAGTTCTGCTTGGGCTCAGAGATCTCGTAGAGATTGCCTTGTGAGGTCAGGGGTTAAAGGTTGACAAAAGAGGAAATTTCACAAGTAAAAGCCTAATCGCAGAAGTCATTGCTTTATTAACTCACCAAAGAAGACAACAGAAAAAAATCAAAGACCAAAGTATTTCAGGAACAGATTGAAAAAGAAAAGTACTAAAATTGAATTAACACTATAGCTTACTTAAATTTTTAGTGTTTGGAAAACACTATATTGCCTAACACTGTACAACACAGAGGAATTTAGGAACAGTTGGTTCTGCTTAATGAGGATTACATGAACTTTTCATTTCTATGTTTTATAATTCTTTAGTTCATGACTGGGACCATTTGTTTCTTTTGCAGTGCCATTAGGGAAGGTGCTGCAGCACTACAAATAACAATAATGAGATCATGACTCTCACTAATCTGATCAGAGCTATCAAATCTAGTTCCCCAGAACAGAATGTAACCATACAGCAGAATTGTAGACCATCCCACAACTTCACCAAAAACAAACACCATCCACCCTATAATAAGCTTAAAGCCTTTCACATACAAAATAAGAAACCTCAAGAAAAGCAATTATGTCACAGAAAGGGGAAAGACTCCTACAATAGCAGGCAATTACTTTGGTGAAAATGTCTAGAGATCAAGAGGGTGCCTAGAGCTGCAATATTACAGCCACAGCACTTAGACTGACTTTTTCAGACCCTGACTCTACCAGAAAAAGATGGGCTGGCTGGGAGACCACCAGCTGGACCAGAAACCCAAGTAACTGCAAGCACCAGAAAGTGCTCAAAACCAGAACAAAACAAAACAAAATAAAACAAATCAACCCCAAGCAACAATTCTTTTCAATTTGATAGAAAACATTTTTTAACCATTAGTTTAACACTGGGTACATGAGAAAGACGTATCACTGAATCATCTGAGACTGAAAATGAAGCAAGCAAAGAAAATATCCAGAAGTGAACATAAGGAATAAGCAAAACAGGGCAGGAAAGATGGCCCTTGTAGATGGCTACTGAATAACAAATGTCAGTGTTTGTTGGCAAATAACATGAGTTAATATTAAATCTACTTCCATGCCTCCCCCTGAGGGCATGAATAAATCCAAACACCCAAAATCTTAAACATATTATGGAGCTGACTATGGAAAATTGCATTAAATGTTCGTACAATTCCCTCCATGTCAAGAGCAACCACCTAATGGTACTGGTGCTGTATGATTATTATTCGTATTTTAAACGCCATATAAATGAACATATGGCTGGTGGGGCAGAAATTCAATCAATCTTACCATTCGTTAGATTCAGTAATCCTACCTCTGAATCTGAATAACTCCTGAGAAGTGAGAAACACTGCTTTAATCTGTAATTTAGGCCATAACAGAAAATATTCAAGAAATTCCACTTACAATTTGCAGAAGCTTCACTTTAAGTGAAACAAAAAAACCCAAACAAATAGAAAACCCCACAACCTTGAAGAGCATATCAACATATTCAAGAGTCCAGGCTTCATAATGTCCTTGGTCTCACCAAAAAATGAAAATCAGGACACAAAGTCATTTTATTTACAACAAACTCGCAGGGGATGAAGAGTATGATTTCAAACTTTTAATTGTTTGCAAGCAGTCTTCATCCAGATCTTTCTGATGCATCTGAAAACAGTTTAAAATTTCTGGTATGTATCACCAAGAATGCTGCCTGTGAAAATATATTTCTGTTTTATCAGTACTGATAATGAATCAGCCTAACAAGTGATGCAGTTTAGGAAGTGACAGTTTAAAAAAACTAAACCAAACCAACCAACCAACCACAACGACAACAACAACAACAAAAAGTTACAAAGTTAACTGGTAAGTTTCTGGAGAGGAAAAAGAGAAAAGTATTCAGAAGGGTAAAACCCCTCTGATTCCAAAATGCAGGCTGCTAAACCTCTACAGAAAAGACCAAAGAGCATAATCAAAGTGGGAAAGATAGCACATGACTCCAAGTAAATAAAAAAGCCCTACAACAGACATGCTTATGGTGGACAGAATAAAAGTTGCATAAATGACACACAAACGCATTGTGGACTTACACATGTTGCAGCTACATTTAGGAAGAAGTTTTCTAATTAAAAGCACAGTGAAATAATGGAATAGATTGCACACTCTAGATCTTAAAAGGTTACATCCATAAGTGTAAACATCTGTTAACTTGTTTAAAAGCCAACTTAATTAAATTAGCACAAATCCCTGGGTGGCATTTCATTGAGTTAAACTAAAATCGTTGACTCCTTGGACTGGAAGAAGTCTCAAGAGGTCTGGTCCATTCCCTGTCCACAGGCAGGATCAGCTCATCTCACATCATCCCTGACAGATGTTTATCTTCCTATTTTTAAAAGACCACCAAGAATGGAGAGTTTATAACCTCTTTCGACAATCACTTTACTATGAGATTTTTGCTGATCTACACCGTACAATATTACACAGCCATAGCAAACTAGGGGCATTCACAGACACCAAAGCGATAAAAAGCAATATATTAAGCCACGATGAATACTTTTAATTGTGCGAACATACATCATCTCTTAAAAAATTACTGTGCATCAGCTGACAGACAGTAATGAGTCAAGTACACACACCACCTATCATAAATAGTGAAGTGAAATAAAATAAACTTGCTTAAACTGAAGTTAAGCATTTTACTTCCATTTGCCAGGGGCTAAAACCATGCATGTGATTAATTACTCTTCCTCAATTGGCAGCCAGTTAAGTCAGGATAAATCCATATTTCCTCTATTTTCATATATTATTTACAGAAGTTAATTTAAATATTGTTGTTTGAGAAGAACATTATTCTAGTTAGAGTGTTATACTTTCTTTTTCCTGCCTATTTACATGACTAAGTCTGGGGGACTTAACCAGACTTTGATAGAGATATAGAAGAAATACATCCAACCAACAATAGCAAATAACACTCCTTGACTTTTCCAAAAATACTTCCCACACTTTTGACACAGTCACCAGTACAACCAAATTAACATCTGTTCTTACCTCTGCATTTAGCAGAGAAAAAGTTGTGCTGGAGAATTACAGAACCTTAGAATATCTCGGGTTGAAAAGGATTTTGAAAAATCACCTCACCAACCTTCTGTGGAAAAGTGTGCCTAGGTGAAATTATTGAGTACCTGCTCAATAGTATATTGAAAATCTCCAGCAAAAGGGGGTCTACCACATCTCTGGGGAGGTTGTTCTAATGGCTGTTCTCTCTGTGAAAAATTCCTGTCATACATGAACATGAAAGCACCCTCAAGAATCCTCTTCTTGAATTTAAATCTAGTTCACTTTGCAGATGCAGTGGTGCAGCACAACATGTATGCTACTACCATACATTGTTTTGGCTACAGAACAACATAAAAAGCATTTTAAATATTTGTTGTGTTGAGCAAAGACTTTCCCCCTCTCGTGCCTCTGCAACTGACAGCTGTGCACACTCCTAATGCCTACACTTCACTCTGCTCAACTTTTTTGGATGAGAACATAAGCATAAAACACATTTTTCATCACACTGAAGTGTACTCCCAAAGACAGCTCCAGAGACAATCCTGGAAAGTGGCATTGTCCTACAAAGTCAATATTCCTTTGAATGATTTTAAGGTATCTCAAAGAGTAATTTATTTTTCTTCCTTAAAACTGGACTTATGATATCTTTTGCTTCTTCACACTATCAAAAAAAAATTTCTTTTAAAATAATTATCGGTAATGATAAGTTCCTTTTCCTTTGCTAGACAGAAAGATACCTGACACATATTACATTAGTGGGTGGTGAACTTCTATAACTCCAAGGAATGAGTAAAGAAATAGGCTTATTTTCCTCCAAAAGACCAAGAGTTATAAAATTAACATTTTATAAATACTTCTATTTTTTCAGGTATTTTAGAATTCCAGTTTCACTAGGATATAAATCCCAAAAATTAAGTAAGATAATAAATCTATTGTGCAAAAGAACAGGGTGAAAAAGTTATTAGAATATTTCATACTTTTTGAAATACTTAGTTAAACAATTTTCAAGAAATTTCCTGAATATTAAAATTCAGTTCTCAAATTAAAATATATCATCTTCTAGTTGTAAAATTTAAAAAGTTACACCAAAATAGAGAATTTTTTTTATGTTGTAGATGACTTATAATTTCATTCATATCACACATTTTGGGGGCGTAGGATATGGAGACCAGTTTTTTACAGAAACGCCTTAGGCAATTGTACTGTGTGTTCATCAATCACATTCAAATCCATCAAATTTAAAAAAAAAAATTTAAAAGGATTCATCCTGGATAGAGAGATTTGGGTATATAATGCGGACTTTGCCAGAGTTTTGTGGGGGGTATTTTCCTCTATTAAATAATTTGTATGAGACAGCAGCTGGATACTGAACCTTTGACAGAAAAAAAAAATCCCAAACATCTATCAGGTTCAGGAACTGAATACAAAACATGGAGTTTGGCTTGGTTTTTCAGAACTGAAGTGGATTTGAAATCACTGAGTCTAGAGCAAAACATATCAGCATTAATGAGCTGTGCGTTTGTAATGTGCATGAGGTAACACAAAAAAGACTAATGTGGTGAAATTTTAAGCTGCACATAAGTGCTCCCAAGTCACTCATTTTCTGAACATCTGGATACACATCTCATAATCAACTGAAAATCTGTTTTAACAAATCTGTCACTGAGGTGCACATTCATGATTTTTTTTCTGATGACTGGAAATCATCAGAATGTAGCTAATCAATAATTCCCTGAAAAGCAGAAGCCAGATGTTTCAGCAGGCCATCAGCAGGGGGAACTACCAGGTAGAAGACCAAAGGAATGCAGAAAGGACCAGTTTAAACTCAGGTAGATGGGAGATACACTTTTGGGCTTGTGAACTGATGAGCAGGCAACATACACCTTTTATTTGTCACCATCTAGCTTTAACACAGAAACACATTTCTGGATTCTTATTCCAAACAAACTCTGAGCCATGTATACCCTGTATTCATGTAAGGTACCTTAAGAATGCATCCCAAGCATGTTAGTATAGTGCACTTTACGTTAAAGAATGTGTTTTCTGAGTTTACATTTTTCCCTTTGTGTCACATGGAAATGCGATAGTTAGTAATTCATTTGAACTGACTTAAGTGATTTAAGCATCCTGCTTTATAGTTGTACAAGAGCAGTAAAATAAGTACAATACATTTCAATAGGAGATATACACTAAATTCAGAAGGTTTTATTGTCAATGCTCACCACAAGCCTGGCCACTTTATGTAAGCTTCTGGAAGACAAAATCACTGCTCCCCAGCAGAAGCAGAGTCTTCACACAAATGATTTATTGGCTAGGTTACGCTTTGGTGGGAGTTAACATCATCTCACTCCAAGTCTGAACTTGATTCTCTATGTGTTTACTGTAGGATCACATGGAATACTTATTACATTGACCTCCCTGCTTGCTGATGTTGACCAGAAATTCTGGCTCTTTGCCTTTTATCTTCTCTCTCATAGTAAAGACATTCCATAAAATCAAATCAGACTCTGGATCTTGTGAAGAGCAACTAATGTGGCAGACCCTGACTTGGGTGTCACCATCTCTTTAGTAGTTTTTTGTTTTTATGTAACTTGTGTCAATAAGCAGCCTTAAAACAGATTTTCTACAGAAATACTAATTTTGCACTAATTAAAACACTAAAGATTTCACTTTCAGACATATCTGATGGCAAAAAAAGGGCCCAAGAATTCTAGAAAAAAACCCACCAGAACAACCTTTTTTTCCCCTTATTTTTTTTTTAACAGCCATAAAGGCTTTCTGGCTTTCCTCAGCGGAATAAAAACACATGCCCTCTGAAAAACTACTCATGCCTATAAGTTATTATTAGGGTAGGCTATTCATTTACTGCTTCTTTGTGCATGGATAATGAGTGTTATATACCCAAAATTACATGTATTCCCATTTTTTCCAGTTCACAGAAAGGTCCAAGCCACCACTTCATTTACAGTCATATGTTATTCTCCTTCCATATGACAGCACACGAGCAGGAGGGGGGAAGTAAAATTAGCCTAAACCCAACTGTTTTGATGAGCATTACTTGTAATGTTTGCACTTTCAAACAAGCTCACTGTTTTTTTCTGTCAGTAGGTCACAGTTCTAATGCAGATTATCCATGTGAGCTATCTCCAGAAGAACGAAGAGGTCGTTCTTTATTCTACAGAGGTTTTATGTTGCTTCACAGAGCATTTCCTTCTGTTCCATGACCTCCTTGAGCTCTCTTTGCTATCAACAGTTTTTCAGACTACTGAAGCAGAAAAAGAAATTTAGGAGCCAGAACACCAGGTTCATAACATTAACTTACCACTCTCCTCTCTCCATTTCCCAAGACCCTTAAGAACAAAACAAAAATATATTTCTTGGACCCAAAAGGAATGGATGGTCAGAGTACTTTAAAAGAATCTTCTGGGAAACATCTGTAAAGTACATAGGAAAACAATTGCCTTACTCCATTATTTTTTCCTTTTAAAGAAAAACACTATTTTATAAAGATATAAAGACCACTAAAAAAAACCTTGTTCCCCCACAGCTTCTTCACTTTTCCTGGGACATCTGGATCTGATGAAGTACACTCTGGTTGACAGACAAGAGAAATACATATGCTTTTGGTTGTAGGAGTAAGGCATATTGGTAAATACCTTGTTGTCCTGCAATATCACAAAATACAGCGAAAGATAAAAAAATGCAAACCTTAAGCAAAACAAACACAACTGTTGCTCTTCACCTTTACTTAAAAATATACCAGGTCAGGCCCAAGGGCCCTACAATTAACTAGGACAAGCTGCAGATAGCTGAGGAAGACCTTGCTGGGGCAGGAAGTACTTCACGCTCCCAGAACTGCCTTCCAGTCTTTCATGCTTTCAGGCACAAAAGCTTCCTGAAATACTACTGCTTTCTTTGAATTTAAGTGCTAGGATGGATTTTCTTCCATAAATTATCTTGATCAAATTTGCGACATAAAACGATGTCTACAATGTCCCATGGTAAGGAGTTTGTCAGAGTTATTGCTCACTTGGGGAATTATTACCTCACCTGTAAAGGTCATTCAGTGCTCCCTAACTCCTCTAGTGAGCAAGTCCCCGAACAGTTGTGCCCAGATCATCCTCCTCATAGTGTTTACACCTCTATGGCCTTCTGTCATTTCTCTCCATGATGAAGTCCTGCGATCTAGTCCTGGGCCACCCTTGTTTCCTTTTTTCTTTTCCAGCCATAACAAATAGTTTTGAACTAAACAATACGAAATGTATATTAAAAAAAAATATATATTTCCTAATTAGAAGAAACACTGATTTATAGAACATTTTGTACTCTCACTTTAAGTCTACTAGCCTTTGTTTGCTTTTTCCAAGACCTCCCTGAGAAGCAGTGAAGTAATGCTTTTGTAGCCTATTTTTGGCCCAAATCCTATTCCCAGGCACCAAAACAGATTGGCCTAGGGGCAAGCGCAGAGCACTCAGGATTTAGATAGTTTCTTCATCCCCTTTGTTTTAAATTTGACTGGATCAAACTTCAGCTTCTATTTTATTCTTTGGTATCAGCAAGTACTTCTGTGACTCTCTTCACTCAGCCGTTAAGATTCTAAATCCTTGGGTGTCATCAGCAAATTTTGATGCTTCACTCCTACTCAAACCAGTTACTTAGATGCTGAGCACTGCAGACCCCAGAACAAATTCTTGAAAGATTCCAACAAAACCCTGAATTTTTCATAGTTTTCCAGCTTTTAAAAAGCTTTTATCTTTGTAAGGGCATTATCTCTTATACTGCAGAAACTTAAACTTTTTGATTTTCAGTAGTTTGCCAACAGCATTAAGAAAATCACGTGATATATTAGCCAAGTCTCCTTCATATGTTCATAACTTCTGCTATAAATTCTTTTAAAAAGTCCAAACCTTTAAGTGTTCTGCTTATAAATACCATTTTTGCCTTTTACTAATAGCCTGCTCAGAGAAAGAGATAACTTTCAGAAATATAAGTTGAACCTAGACCTTTATTTGCCAAAAATTAAATGTTTTTTGAATTCATTAGTTTGGTTAGATTTGCAAAAAAAGAGCAGTTTAATTGGTGTGAATATAATAAAAATGAAAACATGTTGGCAGCTGGTCCATGCAGGGTTTTTGACTGAATGAGCAGCTCTCATGCTGCAGTCATCTTCATTTGGTCTTCAATTTTTATTTCTAGTCCCATATCAATACAAAGATACAAAAACTCATTCACAGCTTTGATTGTTGCTCATGGCTTCTTATAAATAAAGTCTCAACAATGTAAAATGAGTATGTGATTGACGTAATGACAAACAAAAGACAAGGCACCACTGAGACAATTTTTGAAGAAAGAAGAATAAATGTAAACCAGTTTTTCTTGGCTTCCTTGATGACAATGACATTTAAATACAGTCATCAGGATGCTAACAAAATTATAGTTTGTAAGCAAAAACTCAATCAAAATAGGAGATGTATACAAGCAAAATGGGAATCAGAGACTGAAAAACGATCATGTAAGATGTAAGAATCCCCCTCACTGCATGACTGGAAGCCTGAATAGCCCTGAATAAGCTATTCATCCCATATGCAATCCATAATATTTTGTTGCTTAGATGTTTTTTTAAAAGGTCTCAACTGGAATTTCTTTTGTGAAAAAATTATTTACATATAAATAAAAAGAATGCACTTTCAAAAAAAGCAGTCACAGTTCTATGTAAGTCCCCAAAAAGAAGTCTGATGTGGCTTTATGCCCCAGAATGAGGTGTTTGTATCTCCACTAAGAGAGCATCACACAAGTTGTTTTCTGCACCAGTCAAAGCACTAAATGTAAACTTGGCTGACCTACTTTTGAGAAGTTACTCACCCTGGAATGTGTTCCTTAGTAGCCTTCTTTAATCCTAGTAAAAGCCAGTGAAATACATTAAATACAAATCACTGGCATGGTAATTAGTCTGTCCTCAGCAGACTACTACTTGCATTCTGCAGCAGAGAATTTGGCACTGTTCTTCCTCACCCCACATCACTACTTGCTTTTATTTCCTTCAGGTGTTCAGGTCAAAACTCAATATAATATCACTGAAAGGAGTGATAAAAGGTTTTGCAATCTTTCCATCTTCTTCCTTTATTATTGGTCCACCTTAGCTGTTGTTAGTTGTACATTAACTGCTTGCTACACGAAGCAGAAATGAAACATCTGGCAGCAGATTTAATGCAATATTTTTAAATCGAGAAATTCTACACAACCAATCTGCCCACTGAATTCAAGTGACAGAAGAGTATGTATTCATCAAGGAGGGTACGTAGATGCTTATGTAGATGGCTGAAAAAGACACATTCTTCTTCAAATTACATGTTACTGTTACAGGGACTGAAAGCAACCATGAATAGCAGTTTTCCAGGAGTATGGAGGAAATGAAAAATACACCTGCAAGAGTCTATGTAGAATACGGTTTTACCAGCATTAAGTTTTAGTAAAACTTAATAACGTAGAAATTGTAAACTGTCCACTGAAGACACCAAAGTCAGAAGATCTCATATATCTATCAGTAGCTAAATTCATGAAATTATTATATTGGAGATCAGCTGAAATGTTAAGCAACTATAGATATGAAACTGCTTAGAAATTAAAGGGGGACCACCACCCCCCAAATTATTAAAATTTACATTCTGTTAGCTATTTTTTTTGCATCTGTCAAATTCCAATAGTCCAGAAGTCCAGATTCAGTGTAGTAGAAGCTGATCAAGGTCAAATAAGCAGTTTCTGCTCCATGGCAATTCTATAATGAATTCAAGAAAAATTCTATGATAGTTCTGGGAAATGGTAATTTATACTTTTCTAGAAATTGCTTGTAGGTTACAAGTACTATGTACATTTTAAAGTTCCCACAATGGGTAGAAATGTTCAATTTTCAATTAATGTTACTGGGATACAAAAGTTAAGTTGTGCCAGCAATTACTGCATAATTATTTTCAAAAGTGATGATGACCTATATTTATTTATTTTTGTATAATTTATGCCCTACACACCTCAGAGAAAGCACTTTCTTATTAGAATGTCATAAATGCAAAGCATAGTTCATCCTCTAAATATGCTCTTAACATTTTCTATTGCATTTTTTTGAGTTACTGTAGTTTTGTGTCCCCAAAGCATAAAATTTCTTATACGTGCACCACTACATAAACCAGCCCTACATACAAAGTAAAATTCTTAATAACAATAAAACCATAACTTCAATATTTGAAATCACGACCAAAACCCATTCAATCAGTTCAGCTTCCTAACTTCGAGTAAAGGAGTGTCTCAGCAACAGAAACTATTGAAGAAGGCAGAAAACCAAATTTTTTCCAGTACTAAACATTACATGAGGGAAATCTCATTCATGGAAAGATGTGACTATGAGTGGCAAATTCTGACAAGCCTCAGACACTATGGTTGGTTACACAGAAGACACATTTGGTATCAGGCAATACAGAATACAAGGTTCCTTGCTATTGCTGCTGTTGCATTTCTGCCTGCCTCGTTTTTATTGCCATTCAGTCTCCTCTGCACTTCATTCCTTCATGCTGACTTTCAGACTACTTAATACTGATTTCCGTAGCTTCTAATTGTTAGATGTGAAACAGAAGGCACTATTCAAAGAGAAAGGACAACATCCACCCTCAGCTTACCATCAGGAGCTCATTGCATTATACAGTATTGCTCTTATCAAGGAAAGGAAAAATAAACAGTAGGAGAGTAGCAAAAGAACTTGTTGGTACTATTATGGAGAACCTGTAAATGGAAAATATACAGTGTAAGGGAGAAATGCTTTCTCTTGCTGGTTAAGATAAGCTAGCACCATATTTCACGATCTGTTAGTGGCAGCCAAAAGGGGTTATCCAAAGTCATCCAGGCCTGCGTCAGTTAACCAAGCTGTTAACAGGACACTATGCAGAAATACAAAAAAGGGGGGGTGGGGGATGGGGAGAAAACTTCTTATTTGTGTAAATTCATTAATTGGGCTAAATCCATTCACTGTTCCACTAGATTTTGCCAGTATCATCAGGGCCTCTCCTAAGAACAGTGGCAGACAACATCTTGCCCTGCAGATTTAGCACAACCACAAAAAAAAAGGGGTTAAACAGCCTGAGAGGTAAAAGAGCTGGGGACTGCAGGGTGCACAAATTCAGCACATCTCTGCAAGAGCATCTGCCAGCAAGAATCCTTCCAGAAGCACACCTGGCAAGAAGCAAACTCCTTCAGATGCACTGGCAGCACTTCCTCACCACTGAGCCCACATTGGCACAGCTCAATGCAAAGCAATTTCACTGTCTTGTGACAAACTATGTCAAAGCCTTTTATTTTGCAAATGAGTTCTGCATGTCTGTTTTAGTAACTTTAGCTGCTGTACTGAAATGGAAATTTTGTTTCTCAATTATTGTTAATTTTTACTTAGAACATCTCTGCCAGCACTTTTGATCCAGGTGGAAAGAGGCAACCACTCTAAAGGGTGACCTCAATCTATCAGCAAACCAGCTTATTTTTAGACTGTGATTGTTAGCTGTGCAAATGATATGGCAAGTTGAGCTTGCAGTTTCCCAAAGAATCAATCAGAGAATCATGCACTAGCAAAGCAGCATAATGTTAAGACATCCCCTTGGCAACAAGATGACTGCCAAACTAAAAGGCAAAGAAACAAACACATGTACAGAAAAAAAAATCTTGTGCATGCTGTCATGCAGCTTTAAAATAGAGAAATAATTCAAAAACCTAAGGATTAAGAATAATAGTCACCTGTAGCAAGCAACAGCCCTGTGAGGGAAAATGCTTAGGTAATATCATAACAGCAGTAGCTCAGCAGGCAGCACGAAGTCACGCTAATGAAGTCACCATGTCACGCGTTCAGGGGCAAAGTGCCACCTCCGGTACATCTCTAAACTCTGTTATAAAGAGCATGACTACTCTGCTTCGGGCATCAGCACTATGGCTACCAAACCTAGCTTGCTCAGAGGACACACACGACCACAGTCCCCACTTCCTCCTGCAGCTGCCATAAGCCCTCAGTTCCCTGATCATCTCCGCAAGGTGAACCACAAATAAAACGTGCTGCTTGTCCTGTCCCAAGAGGAGAAAGCCTGGAACATAAGGTTTAGCTCCATTAAATCTTCAAGAGTAACACAATTACTTTCTTCACATCCTAATTTTGCCTGAGAAAACACATTATTGTTTCAGTATGATGGCAGCACTTGAGGGAACTCCTTATGTCAGCACACAAGGCTCAGAGTTGTGGATGACCTCTGATGGTGTCTCCTCCATGGGTACGTTACATAAGCTACCAAAGCACTACAGCTTCTCTCATCAGCCAGATGAGGTGTATCCTTCAGATCACTGTCTTGGGAAGTGCCAGAGAAGAGAGAGCAGCAGGGTACTATAAAAGCCAAATTCTACATCAGTCTGTGATAAAGCTATGGTGTCCTGGGGCTCTGAGATTTTTGTTCCGTCAAGAGCAGAAATCACCTACAGAGGATAAATAAATGGAAAGAAATACATATCATCAAGTCTCATAGATCTTTGTACTGGCACATATTTTCTCACCCACTGATGGGCAAGGATCCTCTCAAGAGACCTGTTTCCTGCCATAGGGGTGAAACACAGCATCTGTCAGGCCAACCAAGTAACGTTCTTCTTTCAAGGAAGGTAGCTGCAGCACCATTCCCAAATACACAATGTACTGCCAGAAGAGCATAGCAAAAATTTCATCCTTGTCGGTTGTTTCCCCCACTTTCTGCACTTGTGAAGTGGATGGGGTAATTGGCTTCCCACAACATCAGCAAGATATTCATTGAGACAATTTAAATACAGGCTGGTGCAGCGGAAAATGCAGGAGCCCTGCAACAAGTACCAGTGTTTATAGCACCTGAGTCATGGGCTAAAATAAGTTTCAAGGAAGGAAGCCACAAACGCTTTATGATAAATGCCCTACAAAGAGACACATTAAAAAAAAAGTATCCTGTTCAGCTAAGTTGAACAGTGAGTTGGCACCAACCTGATCCTGAAGCAGTGATATTTGTTCCACAACAGGATGGTGTCTCAAGGACAAATCTTTCCTGATGTCAGTGGAAAGAGGGACAGCTGCAGAAAAGTTCTCTGCCTCTGCTTTCTCCTGTTCATTCTTAAGCATTCAAAAGCTGTTGAAAAAAAAAACCTCTCTGATTTTCATATCCTAAACCTAATTTTTTCTCCACATCTGCTTTATGGAATAACCTCAGAAACATATGGGGCCGCAGCACAGCCTAGGCTCACCCAGCTGCATAAACTCTGTTACTAAGGAAAACGGATGCTAAAGTCTCAAAGAGGAGAGAGAAATTATAACAGCAAGCTACAACACAACCCGAAGTCTGAGAGGTGTCCTTATTAACAGCATAAGTTCAACTGCATGGCTGCTTACAGTCTGCAGTTTTGTGGTCCATAGCTCACAATTCTTCCTTCGGAGTTCTCCCTGCTGCTTTGAACTCTATATTACCTGTGCTGAAGTCTATAATGAATAAAGAATATGTCTCAGCTGTTGCTTTCACTGTTGCCTTCATAAATTACTGCATGGAACTACATATACTGCTAAAGCCTGTAACACCCTTTGCAGAAGAACATAAAGAAATGATGCAAAGGGACAGTAAAAATAATGGTGAATGATAGAGCTCTCTTCTGACATCTATATCCACTTAAAGCAGGGGAACATTTTTGCTTCTGACTGTGCTGTCTTAGGGATAAAGATCCTGTATGGAGGTTCTGGCTCTGTTACACTCTTATAGACTGAGACTATTTTATCATCAGTGCAGTCACTCTGTTCACATCCCAGCAGAGTCTGAGTGCAAACTAATGCCCCTGTAGCACACACTACCAGGAGAGCATGCCCCCAACTTGAGGGCAGATAGGCTAATCTGACTGTCTGTATTTGTGAAAATTCTTCTCTTGAAAGGAAGTTGTCCCAATATTCAATTATAGTGGTAGATGAATCCACTGTTCCCATCCTCCAATTTCATGTTATAGAGCAAGACTAATCTACTCATTGTCAGACAGAGAAAGCAATGACAAAAATGATATCAAATAAGAAAGTTTGGATTCACACAACATGTTAAAAAACAACCCAAACAAGCAACAACCCAACTATAAAACGGGACAATGAAGAGTACTATGCTTGGTCACTCTGCTTCTCTGAAAGCCAATTCTTTGCTAGCACAACATGTGTGACTTGTAGGTAATTTAAATTTTTCTGAACTGGCATATCATTCTGACATTGGCAGATGTCAAGTCACGTTGTTAGGCTGTCACGGAAAGGGCTAAAACGTAGTCATATTTGTCAAGCTCTATACAAAACAATCCCATTGCATGAAGTAATTCAGGCATGAATTGGAAAAGGCACAGAATTAACCTGTGCCTGAAAGCTGTCCTCAAGGAAGTTCACAAAGATGTTGTAGTTTTGCTGTATTTCCAACAGGCTACAGAGACACGTCCTTGCCACAGCAACAATTAGTTCTGTTTTTCAGGGGTGTTATTTATGATAAAGGAGCATTATTCAGTTACACTTTTTTATTCCAATTCTTGCTTCCAAAATTGTATTTCTTTTCTTCTGTAAAACCTGCATAGGCATGACAATGTTGCATTTCATCTTTAGAAGTGAAAGTACATTGGCTGAAACTCCTGGAAACATTGAAAGGAGAAAGCAGTATGTCAGAGCAACTGAAGTTAACATAAGAGGCTTAGAAAAATACATTCTTCAATCACAACAAGATCCTTCACGATAACAAAAAATGCTCTTATCATAAATTCCCATATAATATTTTTTAACTGCCTGTATGTTTTTCCTGACTGTGCTAGGATTTATGTAGGTAGCACAAATATCACAAAGGCACATTGTATCCTGGGTAGCAGAACACTCAAGCAGCACAGTAATTAATTTAATTTTTCTTACCCATAGATTCACTGCTTGCAACACATCCATGGGCTTCTGTTTTCACACCCCATACCTAAACGCTGCTACAGCTTAGTCAGAAACTGAGTGACCTGCGCACATTGCTGACAAACCAGTGTGGGTTCTAGGGAATACGCAAGTCAGCTTGTATGTCCAGGCTCATGGATTACGCCTGCATGGCCTAGGGCATTTATGCAGAATTTTTATTGTCTCAGCAAACAAAAACAAAGATAAAACTGCAGTCTTCCTCAGGAATAAACAACAGCTTTGCTACCCGCACCCTTCAGCTCAGAAAAGCCTGTAAAGTCCTTGAAAAAAAACATCAGCCTCAGAGAGCATGGAAATTCATCCTGCTTGGTATAAAAATTTCTTGAACAAACCAAAACAAAATCCCCTCCTCCAAGATAACCAAAGCTCCGGGTATTAAACACACACGTATATTTTACCTTTTTTTTCCCAGGCTTAGTAAGGCAAACTTTCACTACTGACAAATACTGACAAAATTAGATGTGCCTGAAACAGCACCTGCGTGTTACTGGGAGCAATGAATACCAGAGGCATTGCACCAAAGCTGTCATCTTATACAGAAGAGATCTTCTCTGACCACTTTTGGAAAGCTAAACATGTCCCAAGGGGCAATATTCAGACACGCTTAAAAAGAAATGGCGTATTGCAGTACTTGAAACATGTTCCCTTGTCTGTGCAAAAGCACACAGGATCTCTGTGCTGCCTGAAGGATATTCACAAATGCTTTGACATGGAGAGCACTACCTAGGTACATCCAGGAGGAAAACTGCAGATAGTTCAACAGCATCTGAACTCTCTGGAGCCAAAATCAGGTCCATACAAATTTTCATCCACCTGCAGCTTGGATTATCCCAGGTATCTCAGCTGATACAAAACCCAGAACGGGGAGGTAGAGGTGACAAACAGATGGTAAGAGCTTCATCCAGGCAGGGAGTGGAAACAGTGGCTTCAAATTCTGTTAACCTGAAGAGATTCAGACCCGTAACACTTGTTTCTCAGCAGACCTTCCTAAGGCCTCTACTTTTGATGGCTGATGCATTTTCTGGTCCTTTTTTTAAGCAATCAGCCAGAGCTCAACCCTGGACTTGAGGTTCACTCCACCAGAAGGCTGCAATGCAATACAAGTGGTAGGCTCTGCTTCATAGATGTTACAATGCCGCCTGAGAAAGGGTAAACTCAAACTCTGCTTCCTCAAACTTTCAAGGTTTTTGGCTTTGGTTTTACTTGTCTTATGGAAAATGCATATATAAACCAAACCTTTCGAAAGCTGAACCTCCTGGCTCAGCTGCCTAACCAAGAGATTTCCAGGGTCTTCTAGAGAAGCAAAATGCATCAGACACCTGCCTGTGAATTCCAGTCACCAGAATTAGCAAGGATCAAGCAGCACTGCAGTCCTGAGTGGTTCTCCAGACCCATCTGCCACATTCCCCATCCATCTGCCCTCCTTAAACAGGTAGCCTGAACCTTCTCCAAAGACCTCCACTGAGCACAGCCACTCTGGGGTTTACTCTGAGTGTTTTCGCTTACCTGTACTGTTCAAGTTACAATGGCCGAGAATAGATGTCTTTTCACTTTTGCCAGCTCAAACTAGATTCAAACTGCAAAACTTTTCTTCTTGTAAAAGACATCGTCCCAGATACAAGCTTTGCCTAGAGAAAATGCACTGAACTCCAGTCCCTGCTGCCATCTACAAAGTGAGGGTCTATACATGCAACCAGCGTGAATGACAGTTCAAGAAAGTAGCATCAAATGGTAGCATTCACTATCACATCCCAGCCTTAACAGGGTAATATACAACCCCAAGGGCACACGTTTGTTTGCAGTGCAAAGCCACCAGAGACCACAAGATGTTTAACCTCTGAAAAAAATCAAGCCCCATGGTAGGTATCAAAATCTGAAACTGGCTTCACCTAATCAGATATTTGGCATTACTAGAATCTGGCAGAGTGCAAGTATATATTTTTCTCATTGTTTCAAGAGTAATTCTCTAGGAAGGATATGCTTCTAATTTTCTCATTTCCAACAGCACGGACAATAGTTGCTGGTACCAGCAGAATTCATAAATTTGCTCCACTGCCTGTTTCACTCTTTATTAACATTGACATATTCTGGCAAAACTCCTTTCCAAGGATTTAAGACTTCAAATCTGGTGAGTTTATAAGTGAAGAGATCAAGAAATCCATGGATAAAACAAATCCCCTAAAATCTTGCCAAATATACTATGGGATTCCCTAAATGCTTACTTGAAAAAAAGATATTCATTTAATTTTTCCCTCACTAAGAGTCAAAACAACAGAAATAATAACACTGGAAAATATTAAAAACAGTTGAAAAAGAAGTAAAAAAGATCTCTTTGGGGTTAGCATTATCGCTGACAATCCTAGGATGTTAATCAATTTGATATTTAAATTACATAAGGTCAATCATCTCAGAACAACTTTCTTGACAAAATAAATATTCTGTAGACTGGTGGGGAAATAGGAAGTAACAAGCAACTGCATGCCCAGATTACAAGAAATAGTTAGGCCTAGTAATAAAAATGAAATAATAGATGAGTCCTAGTCATGAAAAAAACAGTCTTCAAATAGAGTATCATAATCCATTTCATGTACATGTTTATTATCATCAGGAATATTATTTTTTTGAAAATTGAAAAGAAACGGGCTCTAATTATTTATCTCTAATTTATGATTAAGGACCATATCCAGATATTTCTATTGGAAGAATAACTCTAAACTGAAATCTATTGTCTTTGTACAAACTTCTGCTGACCACTGCCACCTTTTTTTTATATAATGCTTAAAATCTTAAATACAATTCATTAATAAGAAGTAAACTGATACAAGAAATCCCCATCTATCATACCCTCTAAGACTTTAGGTTAACCTCAGTAGAATTTGCCTAAGATTTTAATAAGGTTTGAAGCTCTGTAGTAGTAAAGACTGACAGTCCCATTGTGATTTAGTTTTGCTTCAAAGCAGAAACAGTTGTACTAAATTACTATTAGTAGGCTCTTAATTACATTTTGATGAAAGGTCAGTTACAAGAGCATAAGAAATGGTATGTATTACCTGTCTGCCTCGACTCAAAGACCCTCTATACCAAGAGCTGCAAGCAGAACTCAAATTAACAGTGCATTTTAAGATACAAACCTAAACATTTGTGCAAACATGTAGAGACTAAAACAAGCTCTAGGCAAGAATATTGGGGGGGAAAAAATGAAAAATATTATTATCTTCACAGATTTCTAAGTTTAATTCCTTCTTGGCAGCAGTGCCTGCATATTTTAACTTGAACAAATGTTGTCCTTTTACTATGATATGCTTCACAATAACATTTCCACGAAAAGCTCCAGCATCAAATCACACAGGCAGCAGACATCAACATCTGCTCACACCTGATGCTGCCAGAGGTAGATTCCTTACTTCTGGTACTGAAGTTTGGCTCTTACATAACATTTCGGGGGAGGTTGGGAAGGTTAGGACTTGGAGAACTCCTGGTTTCAGCCTACAGCAAGTCAAATTGGGCAGGATCCCAGTTTCTCTCCAAATCATAATTAATTTTTCACTGCCTGTCTCTGTCCCAGTGTTAATATCAGCCCTCTCACATCTTAATAGCATATGTTTTACATCTGCTGATCTGAAAAAACCACACGAGACTCATCAACCCTCTTATTCTTCTCCCTCCTTCACCCATCATCCCAGCTGTACTCAGTCCTGTAATTAATCCTGACAGTAACTGACTGGGACAAATTTTTTGAGCTTTCTACTCCTTAGGAAAACCTGCCCTAAATCATGTCAGTGGGATATGACTGCAACCTTCGCTGTCTCTGCTGTCATTGTCCATGAACACTGCAGTCACACTGACAGTATTTGAACAGGCCACAGCATCCCAGCACTAAGAGCCGTACAGATGTATAGATTTATCCACCTCCAAAACAGTCTGTCTCCAAAGGTTTGCACTTTGCCCTTGCTGTATTGCTTCCAGGAATAAGCACAAAATCAACATTAGAGTTTTAGCTGGCTAAAGTTGTCAGAAAAAAAAAAATCAACTTTCTTTAGGCAGTCAGTGCATGATAGCCAAGCGTGACCACCAGAAACACCAGTAGGAATGTGGCTGTAGGTTCATAAGGCAGGTTCAGCTTGCCTGCCACAGCTTCAAAGTTAAAAACAGCAATGACCAGCTCAGATCTCCCAACATGAACACATGTCAATGCTTGACTTTCTCAACAGTCATAAAGATGTTGGGGTCTCACTTCACAGAATCCTAGAATCATTAAGGTTGGGCAAGACCTCTAAGATCAAGTTCAACCATTAATCCAGCACTGCCAAGTCCACCACTAGAATGTGTTCCCAGGTGCCACATCTACATGTCTTTTAAATAACTCCAGGGATGGTGATTCCTCCACTTCCCTGAGCAGCCTATTCCAGTGTTTCACAACCCTTTCAGGGAAGGAATTTTTCCTAATATCCAATCTAAACCTCCCCCCAGTGCAACTTGAGGCCATTTCCTCTTGTTTTAGCTCTTGCTACCTGGGAGAAGAGACAAACCTCCACCTGGCTACGCCCTCCTTTCAGGGAGATGTACAGAGTGATAAGGTCCCTCCGAGCCCCCTCTTCTCCAGGTTCAACAACCCCAGCCCCGTCAGACACTTCTCCTAAGACTTGTGCTCCAGCCTCCTCAGCAATTATGTTGCCCTTCTCTGGACAGGTTCCAACACCTCTTTCTTGTCTTTCTTGTGGTGAGGGACCCAGAACTGGACACAGCACTCACGGTACGTCCTCAGCTGGTGAATACAGGGGGACAATCCCTTTCCTGGTCCTGCTGGCCACACTGTTTCTGATGCAAGCCAGGATGTCTTTGGCCTCCTTGGCCACCTGGGCACTCTGCTGTATCAGAAGGTCTAGTTTGTACCTGTTGCGTGCTATCTGGATATGATCCCAGCCAGCAAAACAAGAAAGCATTACGAAACACACAGAGATATTCTTTCAAGTTTTCCCTGCAGCTTCCCTGGCGGAGGAGGGAGTGGGCTGAGGGGAGAAAGTTGCTGCACAAATGAACAAAAGACAAATGAAGCAATTTGCCCCTGAGGGAAAACACTCCACTCCAGTGAGCAGCAGACACAGCCCACGGCAAGAGGTGCTGCTACGGTACAACCCACTGACCCACAACGAAGGCTGTGAACAGCAAGAGCTTGGCAGGGCCAGCTTGCTCATTGAAAATGCTTTCTTCCAAGTCAGAGTTCCTTGCATTTTAACAACGGATAAAATAGGAAAGTCATAACACTTATTATTTAAAATACTACTGAAAAAAGAGGCTTGTTCATATGCTTTCAGAAACAGATGTAATGCTTAATGCTATCCAACCCATGTATGAGATTTACAAGTCCAAATTTTCCTCTTATCTTTTTTCTGTGGTGCAACTTCCTATTTATCTTTTGTTTAAAAGACTGGGTTATTTTTGCAAAGGCACTCAGTCTATCCATGGAGGGTGGAGGAAGGCAGCAGATGGTAGATGCAGGAAGCCTATGTGAGCCTTGCCTCTTGTGAAAGACATGGATAGACAATGAACTGACCTCTGTGAAAACTATATCATAGAACATCATGATTTGGAAGGCACTCAAGGACCAACAAAGTCCAGCTCCTGGCCCTGTACAGGACAGCCCCAAGAATCACACCATATGCCTAGATACTAGACAGGGAGATGGTGCAGAAAATACTCAAAGGAGACAAATTACGTATTTTGTCCTCTCTTCCAGGATCGACTTCAAGATCCTCTACGGCTTGAACATAGTCTTTCCCCTCATTTTCCACCAGGCTCTCTCAGTGACACTATTCAGATGAAACTTCTCATGGGATTTACATAACAAATTTTAAGACATCAAAGTGCCGATCCAGGCAGGGAATAAAAAGGCAGCTCGGCAATCAATGGATTATTACTCAGGCTGATCAATTTAAGACAACATGGTTATGCTAAATAACTACTTTAAGACGTTATGATTCAATTTGATTTGAATTGCTTCTTGGTGAACTTGTAACCTTTCACTCCACCCTCTCCCTCTTGGTCCTGCTTTTACTGAAGTCACCTGGATCTCTGCCATAACATATATGAATGCAAGCAATGGTGTAGAAAAAGCAGTACAGAAAGCTTGTGTGATGGAAGAATTTGGCATCCTTTTCAAGGAGAAATAGAATAATCGCCAGCTTGGCATTTGAGTTTCTAGAGGCTGTTCCCCCCCACTTCTCCAATCTTGGATCAAATACAAAAAAGCAAAAATAATCTCGATTTAAATAGGACTGCTTATAGAATCCTAGCTTTTGCTATAAGGAGTGTCTCAGATCTGGAATAATAGACATGTCAAACTTAGGAAAAAAGTTCACTGGCAGTAAAAACTAATATAGCCTCTACCCATACTTGATCTGCTGCCTCTTAGCCAGTGCTGTGGCAGTAATCGCTCATTTTCAAATATTGTCAGAATTTTTGCTTAATATTTCAGAAATCAATGTCAGAAGCTCTAGAAGATCTCAGAATTGTATTATGTGGGTTCAGTTTCTATTTCTAATAATAACCGGTTTTAAGACACTCCTCCCCTTCCCTGCTTGTCTAGTAATAGCTTCCTTTAGGTTTCTATATGGAAGCCAGGAAAAGGAAAGTCAGTTGCATCAAGCTAAATCCTTACTCCCTCTTCTAGATATTCATTTTTTCTTCACCATGTTTGACTGCCAATACCATCAGTTTAAGAAATATCAAGGAATTAAAATGCACAGAGATGAGAAAAGCTTTTCCCAGAGGAGGAAAAATATTACATGTAAAATGGTATCTCCACACACAAAGAAAATGAGAATTTCCCAGCTTTCTCACCAGTTCATACATACCAATCTAGTGAGAGATGGGAATGTAACCCACACGCGAACCTATCTAACCACTACAGATTTAACATGAGGTAAAAAGGCAACAAAATAATAAGTAGTACTTCAGTGAAATTATTTTGATGTAAAATGGAAGTGAAAATTTCTTTCAACACCTACTGTCTCTGAGCACAGAGACAGAGGCCTGGTTTGAAAGAACCCACTTTACAAAACAATTTTAAATGTTGTTTTTAAGAGGGTAAGACTGACTCAGTCTTCCCTGTCTCACTAAGTCCTCACCACACCTCATTTGCTTGGCAAATATGAATAAATAATGTTATTTTTGAAAGACTGAAGAAAGCTTGAGAAAGGAACTGTGTGGCTTGATAACTAAACCAAAGAAGTAAATTTAAATATCTAAAGAGCACTAGGTCATACACAGAGGAAAGAGTAATGAAAATCTTTCACTTTAGTGCAACCAGCAACAAGATTAATTTAGAGAAACCCAGTCAGCAGGAAAACACTCGCATGAGTGAAATTTACAGGTTTAAAACATACCTGGGGGAGAAGAGGTGTCAAAGAAAATATTATGGAACAACTTTCACTACTGAGTATTAGTAATCTCACTTTATCTAGAATAAACCCAGCTCCACATGATGCTAGCTGCACGAAAAGCTTGATAGCCAGCTGGATCACTGCACAACTTTCAGGTATCTAAAACTTATCTCTGCCTCAAAATATTCATGAAGCTGCAATTTAACAGCTGATCACTATTTTAGACTCAGATGTCCCAGCAGGCTCATTTCCTCTCAGCTCTTCAGCCATCCTATTTAGCTACATCCTGACATACCCCTCAGCCAAGACAGAGTATTCTAATTGTCTATTCCAACCTCCTGGATAAGATATGCACATATACCAGCTCTCATGGGAACTGAACTGCATGCCCTGAATTCTTTACTGGGACAAATCTTCCAAAAGCCTAGTATTCTCCCATTAACAAAAGCATCTCTGGACTGTACGCTGCTGTTGTGCAATCTGCACTCCACAGATTTCATCTGATACTATTACTGAGGTCTCTTGAGAGACCAGACAGAAAGTTTACAAACTTGCTGATCTTTATCTCTCTAGCACCCCTGAATTATCAAAACCTCTTGAAGCAGCACCACCTGTGATACAACAAATGGAAAACCTGTGTCCCAAAGCAGTAGTCTGGTTCAACAGAAGGAGAAATACATAAAACAAGGGAGAAAAAACAAAAAGGCAAAGAAAGGAAACAACCAAAGTCATTGATCTAACATACTGAATACACTGGAGACTTGGGCTGGACTTGATGAGTGCTCCTCACCTCCATAGACTATGAGGTTGAGAGGCAAAAGCTTTCATGTTTGTACTAGCAATAAAACCAGTCTTAACTTTTATTGTCTCGCTATGAAACGCAGATCCATAATACCTGAGAATTCATTTTTCAGTGCACTATCTAATAATCCAAATGGCAGAAGTTAGCATTGAGAATTAGGAAAAAGTTTCAGCTCTGCAACTGGAAACTGGGTAAAATAATACATCCTTACCACAGATGTTATTATTACTTAGCAATTAATGGATAGAGCACAAAAATTTTGGGCACAGTCTACTTAATGCAATCCATTTTTTCTTCTGAATGCCTCAGTCCAGCTCTTTCATCTACTTAGGCACAAAACAACCTTGCAGATCACATGAAAAGACAGAAAAATATTTTCCAGACATAAAACTAATGGCACTGGTTGAGTTTTGGTGTAACAGGTAGAGCAGAGACAGAGCAAGTGCCAGTGCCTCAGAGCAGCTTCCATTCTAAATTAATCCCCAGGAGCTCCTAAGTTGCCTGGTAGCTCAAGAGAACTATAAGGGTAATTCATCCTTTCCAAGTGCTGCTGACTCCAAAGCTGTAGCTGCTCTCAGCAGGATGGCATTTATTTTTCATCAAACAGGAACTGCATTTTCAGTTATAGTTTTACCTACCACCAGAACACTTAGAGTTTGATGCTGTGAAGCAGTGATGGATTTCTGCAAGGTGAGAGACTAACCCCACGGAAACCAAGAAGGATCTCTACTTGGCATATAAGTGCTTGAAGTTTTACTTGTGATCGTGCATGTCTTTTACCAGCCAGGTCATCCATTTTGATGGCTGTACTACATAAACCTCTTTGCATCACGGAGCAGAGATTCTCATTGAGCCCCAGCTTCTGCTGCCAAAGCCTCATCAGGAATTTATTCTAGCAACCAAAAGCCATCCTTATTATTTCATAGGCAATCTGGATCAGCAAATATATATATACTGCTCATTAGAGAAATTTAAGAACACTGACTGGAAAATAAGACAGATTTTTTTCCTCATTCCTTAGCTTCTTGCCCACCAGAGGTGTTCTTTTCACCACATTGGTAGTTTTCCAATCACTGATCTGTTCAATACATTTAGAAAAGGTTTTTCTTTTTTTTTTCTTTGAAACAGTCACTTCAGCAGAATTTCAATTGCTTACAAAGTTATTTTCTTCATGTAATTATTTCTTATCTTTCACTGCCTTCCTCAAATTGTTCAACTGCAAAGACCAGTTATGTTTTTCCATAGCCTGCAAGAGCACACACCACAAAACCTTACGGAATCTGTAAGTCTTCTGCATTAATCTTGAACTGCTGTCCCCCACCCACCTGAAGAAAAATCTCTACATTCTCTCCATGCCTACACAAACCTTTACTAGCAGCTCCACTTCAACTTACTCACATCCCACCCTTTCACAGACTATTTATACTTCTCTACCTACAGGTGAATGACATGGCCAGTTTACAGAGCTCAGTAGTTAACTCACCTTACATCATAAAAAGCTGAGGAAAGGCTTTCAGTACCCGTACCTTTGCACCTGTAGTTATGTAGACCACAAATACACATACATATAAAGCTTCCTAAATGGACACAGCATTAGCAACCAAAACACTCATTATAGGATGCTATTGCAGAAAGGCTTATAAGAACGGACTTCAGCCCCAGAGATCCATGAAGCATATGGAGAGGACATAAGAGCAAGGACGGCAGCCAGCTGAAGAAGGTTATGGGAGTAGGCTGTAATTAACTGCTTTGAGGGTGCCTCCAGGTTATCACTAAATTTAAAGGGCTAGAACAAGACACACCATGTTGTAGGAATGCTTCTGAAAGAGAGTCATTTTATAATAATAGATTAGTATGAACTAAAAAAGGAAGAAATGGCAGTTAGGGAAAAGAAAAGGCCAAAACTATGTCTAAATGTCATTATACATCCTAAAAAAGGGGTAGCACTGGTTCTCAGGGTTTACAAAAACGAACAGGAGACACAGCAGTATATTCTGTCAGTTGACTTGGTTAAGCTTACCTTCACTATGATCTTCATTTTTTTTCTATTATTTATATTATAGTTATGTTTAGATAATTGAATATGACTTACACTTCAGGGAAGCATCTGTGGCACTAATCAGCAGTGCTACTTCTGTCTCCTGCTTTTTATGAGAAGACATTTTCTCTAGGTGTGTTCTGACAATCTCTATTTAGGAGAGGGAACTGGTCATGTGTAGTTGGGCAGGGACTTTCAAGCCTATTAGCATAACTCTTTGGACTTCACATCCCCAAAAAATTCCAACATGTAAAGAACATGGTGAAAACACAGACCTTTGAAAAGCTTTTGTCTCTACATTGAGGTCACAACCAAGCGCTATTTTTGAATACCTTCAGTGGACTCATAATGGCATTACTGTTGAGGATCTTGCTTAAGAACTACTCTGGGTCCTGAAAACTCAAAGACAAAGGCAGAGGAGTGGCTGGTATACAGGGACTTTGCAGTCTGCATCCTTATCAAATCTACCTCCGTGAACCATGGAGTTTGCCAAGCGTCAGTCTCCTCCAGGTCACTCACAAATGTGTTAGGTGGAAAAACTGCTGATATTCCTTCCTACTGTTGACATTAACGCAAAAGAGGAAGGAAGACATGGTTTGGCACACCTGACGCAATTGTTGGCCATCAGAAAAGACTGGAGATATCAGAGGTGTGCATATACAAAGAGCTTTACAGTCTGCATGAGTGACCTTGACCTACAGCAGTGTCCCCAGAACAACTCCCTGTTGCTCACTGACCTCCATTCTGCTCCCACCTGCACACCCCGGATGAAGTCCCCCTTGCAGGCAGCTTTATTGGCAGAGCCAGCGTAGCAGTCCATGAGTGAGTGGAGATTAAGTCTGCAGAGGTGGTACAGTCAGGATGTACTTCACACTACTCTTGCTCCTATGCAATAACTTATCATCCTATCCATGCTGATCAACTCTATTATGACGGCTTTTCTGGAAGACTGTTTTTTTTTCAAAGCAGGCATGGGCCTCTCATTCTCATGATTCTCTTGCTTTTGCTTATGATTCAAAGGACAGTGATTTGCAATCACAAGAGGACAGAAGAAAAAGCCACTTGTGGCCCAGACCCATTCCCACTCAAACATTGTTACTGACATCCTCCAGATATCTGGCTGAAAAATTCTAATTCAATATAAAAGGCTATTTGCTTTATGTTTTAATTTAGCTTTCTCATGTATCTTGTATGCCACAAAACTGCCTTTTTCAATTTTAAATCAGGTAGAAATCACCATCTTAGCTCTAATGTAGAGGGTGAAATATCAAAAATATCAGTATCCACCTAAGTAATTCTTAATGAATTGAGTCTTTTGTCCAAGAACAGATGAACTTGTCCCTTTGGCAGAGTAATATAATCTAATCTGTTCTTATTTTTGGATTAATTTCAAAAACTGTCTCTCTGTATTTGCGAGCTTTCATTTATCCTTCTATGTGCTATTTTTCTTTCTTAAAATAAACTTTAAGTCCTATTTGTACCTTCGTTTCTAATTTCTGCTTGCAGGGGGGAAGATGTCTTACTCTGAAAGACCCAGAGTTAAAATAGAAATACTTGCCAACATGTAGTTTTATTTGCATTTACCTTGCAGAAATATAAATAATGTATTTCTTTTCCTGACTTGAATTACGCAGGCCCTGAGATATTCAATCTGTGGGTTCTACTCTGATATACATATTTTTTATTATCTGGACCATCCTTTTACCCTGTAGACCTTCAGGGAAGTAGAAGACACACATTGGTGTTGAAACATCCTTCCAGAAAACATCTAGTGGGCACGTTTGATTTATACAGGTTTTTAATCTGGAAAGCTTGGGCTCCCTCTTTTCACTATATATAAAAGCTCAAAGAATAAACACAAGTAAACACATATTTTGAATATTAAATTATATAGGTCATAAAAGTCTTTTAAAAAAAGGCAAAATATATTTTAAGTCCATCTATTCTCATGAACCATCTTAGATTTTCTGTCACATCACAGTTCATGACAAATTTCTTTGTCTCTTTTTTCTGCTTTGCATGATATGCAGCTATTTCTGTTTCTGTTCACCCACTGCCAGACTCTGACCTCAGTAACATTGGTGTTATTCCAGTGTAAATCCAGAGTGGCCCCCAGTGTCTGGATGAAAGTCTGATACTCTTGGTTCGATCCAGATAAAACAGTAGTAATGCTTGCTGGCAGAAGGCAGCATTTTTTGGGATTTGACAAGGACTGTGACCAGACTTCAGACTGAGAGCAAACATGTATATCCATCTGTTGTCAAGACAATCTGCAGTCCCAGGGTCTGTTGGGTTTGGCTGCGGAGGGTCTGCTGTCGGTCCCCTGGGCAGGACTCACTGGCTATGTTCTCAGGATACTGCACTCCAGCTTGCTTTCCCACTGCTGTCTGCTGCTGTGGGACCAGCCCCAGCCCCAGTGCACTGTGCAAGAACTCTGTGGACCAGCTTCTTCCTCTTTGGCACAGGCCCTGTCCTACCCTTAGGCAAGCATCTCTTCTGAACAGTGTTCTTCTCTGCGCTCAAGAGCCAGGCTGTGCCCTGCGGAACACGGGGACTTTTTCAGGATATTGCAACACATCCCAGCACAGATGTACAAACTCCCATTCAATATATTTACTTATCTCAGTCATACCACAGAGACTACAGAAAGTGTAAGAAACGTTTTTTTTTTAAATTGAGACCAATTATAGTATTATATACATTGAACAACACAGACATTAACTCCAAACTATGTCTTTGAGCTCTGACTCACTGATGGCACCGTCCCACCAACGTCTATGGAGGCCAAGAGAAACAAAACCAGTTGTGCTCTGACTAAGCATCACACTCTTCAAGGAAGGAGCTACTGCTGGAGAAGTACATCTTGTTGTGTTTCTTTATGAAAAACTGGAATGTTTAACAAAAGCCAGTGGACCATACCTGAATTTGAGTCAACATCAAAGGGCTGAGACAAAGAAGATTTGTTTTAATTATGTTCTGCCTTTTCAATTTCATTCAACCCTTCCACTGTAGCAAAATGCTCTTTCCTATAACTAAAAGACCGATTATGTTTTCCCTGCTTGACACATCCACAGACATACAGATTTGTCTAATTTATTGTGGTCTTCCCTCTTCTGTTATTCCCCTACTATACTGTTTGTATTCCACAAGTCTTTTAAAACATCTCCCTTTACTCATCTCTGTTTACTGACTTACTTGCTAAGCCTCACTTCTGCTCTGTTTTCATTTCAGTTTGGCTATATACACAGTCCTGCTTCCAGGGTCCTCACACAATTTGCATTTCCCAGATTGCCTAGATCCTTAGTTTTAACTGAAGTCTGTATCAAAGTGTAATTTTCCCTTATGTTTTTTTGACCAGACACTAAATGGACTTCTAACTAGGGAAGAAATTGGAGCTACTTGTGTTACTAATATATCTATGCCAAATAAAATCAATATTAGAATAATTATATTACCATAACCTAAGAACTTCCTGAATCTGTGGGCTTGTGGAGGAAATCCAAGTCCACTGCATGCAAGTATGACACGATTGTCATTTCTATTTTTGTGCATGCCACCCTAGTGAACAGCAGTAGCTGACAGGCACTGGCTGTTCTGGCACCCTCAGAGGGTGGTATTTTTTTACCATGCTCAGTGGGCCCATTACTCAGCTGAAAATTGCACCAGATACACTTTCAAAAAAAAAAAAAAAAAAAGACACTTTTTAAATGCTTGTTGTAGTTACAAACCAACATAATGCAGAGTGGTGTCTGCACACACATGCTGCGATGGGAGTGCAGAGCACAGCCCCTGGAGATGCTCAGCTGCACCCCACAGCGTGACCGCATGCCCGCTCTCACAACACCCATCTCCCCTGGGCCTCTCCTCCCAGAGCTTGGGCAGGCAGACACAGTTTCTCTCCGCCAGCACAGACACACCTTCAGACTGCCAGAGGAGCCTGACAAGGGCTGATTCAAGCAGTGTAGGGGGAGGAAGGATAACAGACTCATACAGCGGCTGCGGTCTGGCAGCCTGACTCTTGATCTGCACCTTTCTTTCAAATATTACCCAACAGAATCAAATGCTTACTACGTCCATTGCACACTCCTCTTTTTCTCTGTTTCAGTTCAGAAATCCATCCTTATTTAGCAGAACATTAGTACGCAAACTCAAATCTCATTAGAGCTGTCAAAGTAAGGCTGAAGGTGGATATGTAGGTACCCAAGTAACCCAAGGCTGCTGTCTGCAAGGAAGTTATGACACTGGCACAACACATCCTACCCATATTACTCGGTGGCTATACTCAGTGTACTTTTTTGGAGTCACACGAGTCAAGAAGCCCAGGGGCAGAACTACACTTTAAGTCTCATTGTAGTTATGTTGCCGCTAATTGGAAGATACTTTGCAAACTTCAAGGAGATAACTGAAAATGTCAGGAGGTAGCACATTTCAGTGACTGATAATGTCTGAAAAAAATGTTTTTTTCCTCCAAGACCCATTTCACTGCAGTGGCAGTGACCAGTACTACCGCAGAGCTTTGACGGTGTGTCATTCAGTGCTCTCATCGTGATTCTTGGTCTCAAATACATGCTATGGTCATGGCCTCACAGGTCAACGTGCTTCCCACTGAGGCTGGACAGGGAATCCCGGTGGCAGGCTCACAGCTGGCAAGAGGAGCCCATCAGCAAAACAAGCAAGATAACATTTGCATCCCTGCTCACACTCCTGTTCCCTGGGGACACAGAAGACTACAGATGAAGCATGAAGGTACGCAGGCACTCCTTGGGAAGAGGGCATAATTGGAAGGGAGTTTGAATTTCTACATTTTTGTTCTTGTTTCCAAACAAGCAGTAAACTAACTCTGGGATCCCTTGTAAAGATGCATGAAGCAGAGGAAATCAGGAAACTCTGCAAAAGAATCTTGCTACTGTACATGAGCTAAAAAGTAAGACTGGAAAAGAGACTCCCAGAAAGTTGTTTACCCATCAGCAAAATTGTTGTTAAAGAGATTTGTCTAGTAGACTAATATCTCCCAAAATAGGTGGTGACGAGTACTCAACTTCAGAGCCTATTTGTGCAAAAATTAAAATCAACAAGCTTATGCTTTGGCTGCTGTGCAGGAACTTTACACAGCCAACTCTCTTCACCAGACAACTGCTTATTTGGATTCTCCCTCATGTCTTTTGCATCAACTAGAAATCTCTTCTATATTGAAGGATAGGACTGTGGACTTTAGTCCCACATATCTCCACATATCACTGCAATTAACACAAGGTCCTGCATCTCTCAGATCTACAGCAGATGCACTGACAGCACACAGAGCACACAGTAAGCCAACCCTGTCTCATTGCGGTCTTCTGCACTACTCCCATAGCCCACTGCGGTATGGCAGACACACATCACCTGTAAACATAAGATCTACCTAGGAAACCCCTTTCTCCCCCTAAACCCTTATACCTGAGTCCCAATCCTTCTTGTTTCTAAATAAGCTGTTTTTTCTAGCTATTTTTAATAGTTTTGTTATTAAGGACAAGAAAAATCTGTCCCTACCTTTATAACAGGCTCCCTTTAGGTACTGGAAGGCTGCTCTAAGTTCTCTCCAGACCCTTCACTTCTTGAGGCTGAACAATCCCAGCTGTCTCAGCCTGTCTTCATAGGAGAGGTATTCCAGCTCACTGATCAACCTTCATGCCCTCCTCTAGACCTTCTCCAACAGACCCATGTCTTTAATATGCTGAGGACCCCAGAACTGGATGTGGTACTCCAGGTGAGGTATCTGGAACAGTTCTGGGTCTTCGAAGTATCTCTCCTGAGGTAGTCTATGCCAAAGATGTACAAAGCCTCTGGGCCAGTCACTATGGGGTGCTTTTACCACTGATTCTCTGTTAGGCTTGCCTCATTTTCCAACACAGACAGGCCTTGAGATCCTCCCATCACTCCAGAAATAGAGGTGGATTCTGCCTTTTTGTAATCTAGTGTCACTAGGGTACACTATGCACCAGTGTCCACTAGAGCTTTATCTTTCTGTGGGAGTGATGTGCCAGGCCATTGGATCCATACAATTCAGCAAACCACATTATCCCTTTCCTCCACCTGTCTGAAGTCAGGGCCCCACTAATCCTCATCAGATTCTTCATTACCTGCTGGCTGTAACTGCACAGAAGTCCCTTAATCAAGGTCAAAAGTACCATCAGCTCTGCTCAACAGACACTGGAGAAGTCATTTTCCTGAATGGATGCTTTTTGGCTGTTGATTTTCCTTGCAGTTCCCGTATCCAAGCTTCTAATCTCCATGTAGGTTCCCCATCCCGCTTTGTCATGCCCTCTACCTGGTCCCTTAGGAAGAACTACAGGGTTGCATGTGGTGTGTGCCACCGGCACCCTTTCTGTTGAACAGAAAAAGACTCCTTTAAAGGCCGAGACCTTGGCTGAGGTGTTGGAGCAAGAACTACGCTCAGTAGTAAGACAGAACCCATGTGTGGGTTGGTTTAGAGATTTGGGATTTCACCTTTGTCCACCAAAAGGGTCAAGCTGATTTTTGTGGCCTGAGTGCGACACGCAAGTTGTGACTGTGTCTGTCTTGAGTCTGACAGGATTAGCTACCTCCAACTCATACAATTAGACCTCAGAAGGTTGGAGGAGAAAAGTCAAGAGAACATGGTTATTTTCCCCAAGACACTGTGCAGTTTATAAAGAGCATGATTGGATTTTTTCACACTACACTGCAGCCAGCTCACAGATCTTTCAGCAAGGTAAGTCAGAAACTAGAAGAAAAGACATCAGGAGAGTCACTAACCATGATGGTGCCAGAAATTGCAGGTTAGTGTGTTGAATCATAGGTTCTCCTGGTATGAAGGCTTCTGAAAAGAAGCCCAAAATGTGTCTGTTTCCAGAGGTGAGAACACAACGAAACAGTACTTAAATAAAACCCTCTTCCCACCCTATGTCTCGCACCCAACACACTTCCTAACATCTCACCTAAAAAAAGCAGTTTCTGAAATGTGTCTAGGAGAGTATGTGGTATCTTTCTACTTTTTAGTTAGACCGTTCAACACATCCATCATTCCCTGAGCTGTCTAGTGTGGGGATGTACGTCTCTGATCTTCTAGGGACAAGTTGGATATGGCTGGTGTTATTGGCCTTCCAGGCTAACAGTAACAGCCGTCACTGAGGGTTTTGCTGCACAGTGCTCAGCTGCTCACTTGGATCTATGGCAAGCTACACCATGAAACAGCAAGTCACTTGCATTGCGCCTCCAGAAGTTCCGCATAAACAGAAATAGTTTCTCTTATTCATTTCTTCCAATACATTGATGACTTTTCTGGGAGCGTGTAACCAGATCTGCATGAAATGATTGTAATAGCAGCCTGTAGTAATGGGGGGAAAACCAGTTTTTATTCCCTTGCATTAAATGTCAAAATGTGGATCAGACTGGCTGAACATCCAGAAATTCTTTCCATCGGATCACCGGATTTGCCAGCCATTCTAGATGTCTTTTTCAAAAAATGAAGATGACTTATGAAATTATCTAGCTTGAGTAAAGAGAGATACTGTTTCCAAAGGGAGGGATGAGTTTATTCTGGATTTTTATATTAGCTGTTTTTAAAGTATTATATTTAGGGATTGCTTTTCTTTCTAAAATAGTCAAAGATGCTTTATGCCATAGAAAAGGCCCTAAAATGGTCTTTCTTTATTTAAATGGCATATTATCTTATTCTTAGCATTTAATATAATCCTTTTAGAGTCCATTAGGTCTTGTCCAAGTTGCTGATCATGTAAGATTCCAAAATATTTAAACAGACACCAGCAACAGCACAAAGATTAATAAAAAAAATACAACTAGTCAGCTTTACGGGCAAAATAAAGTGCACATTTGGGTATTTCTTTTTCTTATGTGGGCACGAGGAGAAGGTGAAAGAAAATTTGATCATCCTTGCAGAGGGCAACTGGTGAAATTTCAACTTACATGGCAAATGGCTCTTTAGCGATGAAACTGAGAAGGAGAAAAAACAGGTGATGTACAGTCTTCAGAGACTTATCTATACCTTTCTGTTCAGGATTTGGTGTGTCAGTGTAGCAATCAGAATGAAAACTGATAGGTAGAGATTACTAACTCAATTTTATGTTGCATACACCAGCTACAGACACTGGTGACAAAATTCTGTCAGATTTCTCTGCTCTGTATGCACAATCAGCAGAACTTCAGGAAAAAGCAAAAGAACATTTGGAGAGTCTGTGCTGTGCCTGCTTACAAAATGTGAAGCTTGAACAATTACAGATGTGATCAGTGAGAACAAAATCTGCTGCATATACATGCATATGCACGTATGTATACACGTATATGCAGCATATGCATAGACACGCTGCACATACATGCTGCACATAGATGCTGCACTGAATAAGCAAGAAATATTTGCCATCTGGAGAAGCCATAGATGAAAACTGTGTGCTGGAACAGCCATAAAACAGTAAATCTGATATTATTTTTCCTACCTTTTTCACTAGAGTTTCTCAGTGTGTCCTTCTTTGGCAATGCATTTTAGTGTCAAGACATCCAACCTTCAAAGCTCTCAACTTCTTGAAGTTATTGACTCTCAGATGAAGGCAGAGCCCATACGAGAGCACCTGCTGTGCTGAGTGCAACCAAACATCTCAGCCTGAACATGAAGGAAAATCGCACTGCTCCTTAGCAGTCACCAAACCCTCAGGCCAGTTCTTCTGGTTAAACCAAGATTGTTCTTCAACTTCACCGTGCTCATCACATTTTAATGTTTACCAGGATCACACCAGTGCTTAAAACCCTGCAGTAAGTCTTACACGGCAGCACCTCTGCACTGCATCCTTCACTGCCTAGCTTAGGAGGTGACATGTGGTTCCACTCAGCCTGGCTGCCACTGTTTTGGCAGAGGTACAGTTCCCACGGTGGCAGTGCAGCGCATACACTCTGGTTTCACACTGGTGAGACTGGATCTCTGCATCAAGACACTTAGAAGCTGAACTGCTTTTGGCCTGCGACTCCTGCTTCTGGGGACAATAACCCATGTCACAGTGGGCTGCACCAGCTAACCCCTGAAACCTGCCAGACTTCAAAGCTGCAGGGAGCCAAGGCTGGACCAGCCGGGCAGCCTGGCAAGTGGGAAGAAACATCACTTCTTTGCCAGCCTAGCCAGAGGCTTCAGGCAATAACAGAAGGCAAGGCTGAGCTACTGTTGTGGGACAAGAGGAGCTGGAGAAGGAGACAACCCCATGACAGAAGCACAGGAGAGGCCATGTCTCAAGAATCTCACACTTAAAGATTCACTGGAGTAGGAAAACGCTAGGTTACCTTTTGTGGGTAGTAACAAACTTTTTCTGTAACAGGAAAGTTAGTGCATATAGTCTATATAGTAAATAGTGTATCATACAGGCCATGATTTTCCCTTGTCAACTGCTTCCCCAGATGCAGCTTCCAGACTGAGGATAAAAACTCAACCCTATGAATACAGCAGTAGCTGCTTTTATTCAGTCCTTCCCAAGAAAACCAGGTGGATGCTTCAAAAGGGCTGGTTTTTTGTCAGAAGATAGATTTACAAAGGAAAGGTTTACCTCAAGTGACCTTAGACTAAAGATATTAACACATTCCCCTCTGCCCTTCAGCTTTGCAGTGGTGGATTCCTATACGGGGAAACAAGCCAAGATCCAGGTGTTGACACCTATGGAGAATGATTTCAGATTGTTACAGGACACTGCTTTATAAGGAGAGACCATCTAACCTGAGTACTTCAAATAAATTTGTGTTGCTAAGATTCAGTATTAGCAACTTTTCCATAGGAAAGGTGATATTTCAACTGGCAATTTCCAATTTCAAATAAAATACTACAGCTGGTAAAATATACATACTGGAATTCACAAAATTCCCATGAAAACAAGAGAGGAAGTCTTCTCCTAGTTTGAAGTTGTATGTGGAAAAGACATTAGATACTGTCATAATCTGAATTGAAGCCCGATATCTTTTATCCTGTCATTAATGTGGAAAAATCAGTGACTTAGCTGGTAAAAATAATGTCTATATGAGCAGTCTTCAACTTTTTATTTCAGTTTCTCAGAATGTGGAACTTAAGGTACTGCAGTGGAGCACATGGCTGGAAAATTCAGCCTAGAAATGCTACTGTTTAAAGGCACTATCCTAGGCAAACATATAAAATCTGCTCGCTTTTTTTTTTCCTTTTTTCATAGCAGGACTTTAAGTTCATTGAGATCACAAGGAAAGAGAAATAACACAGAGTTTTTTCAGCATGGTTAAGATTCAGATATTTAGATAAACCCAGCTAAAAATCCAGATTTTGAGACGGCAAGTTAGTCCAAATGTTCTCATATCCATCTGTGAGGCAGGTGATGGTCAGTATCTCACTCAAAAAATCACCAGGAGAAAGTCCACAGAATCCCACAGTGCTTTGATTTTATTTCCCTACAGTCTCAGAAGAAATGCCAGATCTTCTGATCTTACACAGGGGAGTATGTGCTTTATATCGCACGAAGATTGCGGGTAGGAGCGGGAGTTCAACCAGCAATCCTACTTAGAGTAACCAGCAGTCAAAACCAATAGAGTTCGGTAGGTTTTTGGGTCAAATGTTCAAATCCTGTGGATTTGTCCAACTCCTGGTTAGCAAGAGTGTAGAGAATAAATGTATATTTCTCAGGGTACTAGAAGAACACAAAGCTATTGTGAAAACTACAGAGAAATAATTGTGCACCAAACACACCGAGATCTGGAATGCAGGGCTGCTCACAGATGACTATTTTTTTATCTCAAAAGAAACTATGGGCAACTTGGAGGAGCTGAGATTACCAGGATTTCTGCAAGTAACCCTGCCTTGGAATGCTGGACACCCATCACTGGTGGTGAGGAAGCAGAGGGAGCTGCGAGCAGTGTGTTGCTACCACAATTTTTTTAATTGCTCCAATTACAGAACAAGAAACATCTCTAGGTCCCATTCAAACTAATGGCAAATCATTGGTCAGATTTTCTTTTCTTACTATTAAGTTCTCCTTGCTTTTTTGAAAATTAAAGAGTGCTTTTAGTGATATTCTATTTTCTCATCAACATGCTACTCTTATTCCTTACTTCTAGGCAATTCCATAACCATGTATGATTCAGTTCACAGAATCAAATATAGGCCTCAGTGCAAATTTCAGTTTTCAGTTTATTATCTTTCACATTTCTCTCTACTTTTACTCACAGATTTTAGTGATGCTCAGTTTTTCACATTTTCCTATGTAATGCCACCTGCTGCCATTATCAGTTTTCCATTAAGACCTCAGGATTATATCATACTCTCCAGTACACTCAGCTGTCTAAAGGAAATTTTCAGCTCAGTTTTCACTGTGAAGAAAAGAATTTGCTGGACAGCACATGAAGTTCCAGATGTGACAAAGTCTGGCTCTCTGGCTTCCCTGACGTGAAGTACAGCAAAGTGTTAATAGTTTTTACTGAGTAGTCAGCTTGAAAAGGAATAGGGGATTTAAGACATCCTTTATTGGTAGAAACTCCAGACAAGTGGGCAACTCTCAAAGGTTTTTTGTGAGGGTTTTTGGTGTCTTATGACCTACTGAATTTTGCATTTGTATTACCCTGAGCAAACTTCTGTGGTTCTCATTACAATTTATGTATAACCTGCACTGTTTGCAGCCAAGGCTTAAAGATGAGAACAAATCTCTGAGGAGTTAAAAGTAGCAAGAAGGTAATCTGACCCCAGAGGCGAACAGGAGAAGAGTGACTGAGAACAGGGCCCGTTCAGGTAAAATCTGAACTGCCACCCATTAACCATGCCAAAGAAATGCGGACACTGGAAACAGTCTCCATCAAGCATTTTTAAAAAGGGACAAGACTACACATGCCATGTGATGAGAACACACTCTCAAAACTAGACTTGTATCAATAAAAACCTGTCTATTCTTCATCTTGTTTTCTACTCTCCCTGCTAACGCCAGCATCATCTACAGAGAATGCCAAAGAGATTTTATGGGAGTGAGATGTCCTTTCAACAGTTTCCACCCTTTAGTCCTGTTCTGTAAGGTCATGGGACTTCACAGACCTGTTACCTTTCAATAGGTAGTTGGTTATTTGGTTCTTGGGGTCAAAGTCTGTGCGTGGAATGAGAGGTCAAATGTGCATTTTGCATATCAGAAATGAACTAACTCTGCTCCAAGAAATGCTTTCAAACTCTACTCAAGAATCTAAGGAGAAGGAAAACAAAATCCATTGCATGTCTGGGGCTTCCATTATAGCTGGAAGTTAAAATGTAATGTGAAATGCATGTCATAGGTGAGCCTCTGTAGCACCTCATAAACTGCATCCACTCCTCAGTGTAGCAGCTGGACTTTGCTGTTCATGGGCTACTAATAATTTTTCTTTCATTACAGTCTTTTTTAGCAAGAGACTCCTAGCCACAGAACAACACTGCAGAACTGGGATAAAAAAACAAAAACAAAAAACTCTCAAATTCTGTTTGGGACAACAGTAGCCACCCGATATAAATGAGAGAGGAACATTTAGCTGCCAGGCACACCAAAACCATCAAGACACACTATGCAGGACCTGGCAAAGAGCTGGAGGAAAAGGGTTTTTTATTCAGCTGTGCTGGGCAGCAAGGGAAAAACGAGAAAAGGATAAAAAATGATTTCAAGGCAGAAAAACAAAAGTGCAAAGAGTTGGAAAGGAGGGGAGGAATGGGAATTTTTTGCAACATTTTGGAGGAGCTAATGGTCAGGACTAGATCTGAGTTGTATCTAAGATATTCTTTTAAGAAAGGGTCCACAGTACAATATATGGGAAGCCATGTAGAGGCCACTGCAAAGCAATTTCAAAATCAGGATATGATGCAGGAAGCAAATCCTCTGTATCCATCTCCAATAACTGTATGCATGAAGCAATTCTGCAGGATTGAGGTCTGATATGCCAATTCTCACACTGACATAATTCAAAAGAACAAAAACCCAGAGAAGGAATGAGTCACCTTGATGCTATCTATCCAGGTCTTATCCCTGCAGTCTTCCCCAGAACTCACCTCTCTGCTGTCATGGTTTGACACCAGCCCAGCACCAGGCACCCA
>VZTD01006190.1:1656664-1670785 GCA_013397725.1 Rhagologus leucostigma | reverse complement strand
CTCCCCCACGGGCTGTGGGTGGATCTCTGCATCCCACGTGGACCCATGGGCTGCAGGGAGACAACCTGCTTCACCATGGTCTTCACCACGGCCTGCAGAGGAACCTCGGCTCTGGCACCTGGAGCACCTCCTCCCTCTCCTTCTCCACTGACCTTGGTGTCACCATGTTGTTTTCCCTCACATGACCTCACCTCCTCCTCTTCTCCAAAGCAAGGAAGCAAAACCCTGTGACTTTGCTTTGATTTTCTTCTTAAATATGTCATCACAGAGGTGCTACCAACCTCTCTCATTGGCTCAGTTTTGGCCAGCAGCATGTCCATCTTCAGAGCCATCAGTCATTGGCTCTGCCAGACATGGTGGAAGTTTCCAGGAGCTTCTCACAGGAGCCATCTCAGTGGCCCCCCTGCTACCCAAAACAGGCTATGCCAAACCAGTACATCTGCTTTTAGATTTTACATCACCTCTTGTCTTCTCCTGGACAAGAATGAGCTTAGGGTGGTAGGTGCTGCAGCCCTGCCCAGGTGCACAGCCTCCCCTGGCAGCCGGACGGTGACTGCTGCAGCCATGCCAGGCAGACAGCTGCACACCGAGAGTCACACGGCAGGGGCGGCAGGAAACCAAAATTCAGCAATAACATTTGATGTCAATTCTCCCATTACTTTTTCTCAGTGCTTTAAGCAAAAGGCCTGTACCTTAAACCAGCCTCTTCCAGATTCAGTGCTGAGACAGCTCAAGGGCTCAGAAGCGCTGCAAATCCATGGGGCAAACAGACCTGCTGGCCTGAAGTTTTCACTCTGCTGATCTTTTCTGTCTGCGTCTGCTGCACAGACTTTTTAAACAGAAATCTTTCCACTCCTCACCTCCTTGGCAGGTCCTGATGAGATATACTGATCCCTTGCCTGTACCCATCCTCAGCACACCTTGCTTCCTGCTAGTCTGAGATATGAAATGCTAATTATCTGATAGCTTTGGAATATGATGGATCTCTCTCATGGTTTAACCCTGGTCAGCAATTCAGCCCCATGTAGCTGCTTGCTCATTTTCCTTAGCTGGATTAGGGGGAAAATCAGAAGGGTAAAATTGAGAAAACTCATGAGTTGAGATAAAGACAGTTTAATAGGAAAAGCAAAAGCCATGCACAAAAGAAAAGCAAGCCCAGGAATTTATTCCCATTGGAAGGCAGGTCTTCAGCCATCCCAAGGAAAGCAGGGCTCCATCACACATTAACAGGGACTTGGGCAGACTAAAATTTTCACTCTGAACATTTTCCCCCTTCCTTCCCCCAGCTTTATATGCTGAGCACAACACTATATGGTATAGAATGTTCCTTTGGTGAGTTGAGGTCAGCTGTCCTGGCTGTGTTCCCTCCCAAGCTTCTTGTGCACCTCCAGCATCCTCTCTGGTGGTGCGGGGTGAGAAGCAGAAAAGGCCTTGCTGTGCAAGCACTGCTCAGCAATAACAAAAACATCCCTGAGTTATCGATACTGTTCTCAGCACAAGTCCAAAATATAGTCCATACTGGCTACTCTGAAGAAAATTATCTCAGCCAAAGCCAGCACAATCTCCTTCTGCCTAGCCCTGGCAAGGCAGTGTGGGACATTTGCTTACAGCTGGCAGCCAGGGAGGGCAGAGGATTCTAGAGGCGAAGGAGCTAACATGAACCAATTTTCTCCCATCCAGCTTGAAGGGTTTGATACAAGAAAACATGTTAGTTATTTGTTTGCTCTGGCTGTGAGTGCACAATAAGGAAGAGTTTAAGGACAGTTGATCCTGCTTTTGGGCAAGGGGACATTGCAGAACACCCTTGCTGGCTCTTCCCACCCCACGAGAATCTCATGTCATTTAACAATAACAAGTGCAAGGTGCAGCACCTGGACCAGGGCAGCCCCCAGTATCGATACAAGCTGGAGGATGGACAGATTAAGAGTAGCCCTCCCAAGAAGGACTTGAGAGTGCTCATGCATGAGAGGCTGGACATGAGCCAGCAATATGCACTTGCAGCCCAGAAAGCCAGCTGTATCCTGAGCTGCATCAAAAGCAGCTTGGGCAGCAGGGTGAGGGAGAGAATTCTGCCCCTCTGCTGTGCTCTGCTGTGCTCTGCTCTGCTCTAGTGAGACCCCACCTAGAGCCTCTGGGGCCCCCAGCACAGGAAGAACATCAACCTGTTGGAGCAGGTCTGGAGCAGGTCCAGAGCAGGGCCATCAAGGTGATTAGAGGGCACCTCTCCTATGAGGAAAGGCTGAGAGAATTGGGGTTATTCAGCCTGGAGAAGAGAAGGCTTCAGGGTGACCTAATTTCAGCTTTTCAGTTCCTGAAGGGAGCCTACAAGAAAGATGGAGATGAGTGTTTTACAAAGACATGAGGGTGGTGAGGCACTGGAACAGGTTGCCCAGAGAAGCTGTGAATGCTCCATCCCTGGAAGTGTTCAAGACCAGGTTGGATGGAGCACTGAGCCACCTGGTCAAGTGGAAAATGTCCCCACCTATAGTAGGGGGGTTGTAATGAGACTATCTTTCAGGTCTCTTCCAACACAGGCCATTCCATGATTCTTTGACTCTATGATTTTCTCTGCTAAGGGGATCACACGGACTGACAGTTTTAGAGTTGCACAGCGAGCACCCCCAGCTGTAGAAACAGACTACATAAAGGCCCTTTGCTGCTTTACCTCCCCACCATCCTGCTGCACTCCAGCAGATTCCCGACAACCGGCTGTGACCCCTAGACAGAGCTGAGCTATCCAGCAGTCATGCCAGGTACTCTCAGGGTTTGATGTGGTTTCTACACACTCCCCAAACCACATGGCTCATCAGCGGGAAGAAAAGCTGGTCCACAGCAGGTTTGCAGCATCATGAGGGAGGTGACCAAAATCTTTACCACTTCCTTGGTAACACTTCCACACACACAGTGTTTTCTTGCTAGGAAGCTTAAAATCCCAAAGCAGACATCCTTTTGTGGATTATTGCCAAAACTCGGAGGCCTGTAAAGCAAGCTGGGAAGTGTCCACTGGGGAAAGAAATCCCCCCTGCCTTCCATGAGACGTTAATAAATGTCAGAGAAAAAATCTGAAGACGTAATAATGGCTGTGAGGATTAACTTTCTCTTAGCAGCAGTGCCAGATTATTTATTGGAGGTATATTTTTCCTCTTTGAGGTTTGTTTGAGGGTTTTTCCCTTAAAAATAGATAACTAAGGGTTTATGAATGAAAGATACATTGGGAAAAAATCAACTTGACACACAAAATTAAATTTCAGTGTCAAACCCCCTGGATTTAGAACAGAAGGAAGAAGGGTATTTCATGCAGGCATTCTTCTGCAAAAAGGAAGGCCACTGGAGATTAATGAGGAAATAAATAGGAACAATATATGAGGACTAAATAAGGAGGAAGTTTGGGCCGTAAGAGATTAATGAGGAACACACACTTGCTCTAGCTTTTCCCCCACATGTATGAACTGAATTGTATTTTATGGCTTTCAAGGTAAACTGAAGTGACTGAACAGCAAAGAAACTTTCTGGAGAGTTTTCGCTCATAGTCCTCCTGGGACTCTTCCCCTCGGAGGCGGGAAAGGCTATATATGCTAACTCTGCAGTTTTTGGTGATGAGCAGAGGAAGTCCCTCTACAGAAAGCTTTGTTGGCATATGCTTCCTCCTTTCGAGCACGAGACAACCAGTGAAAAGGCCTTGGTTTCGCACAGAAGTCACTGAACTGCAGCTGAATAGGCCTTAGCTAAGTTGCTTTTTAAACCACATAATTAAAAGCAGCAACAAAAATCTTAAAAGGCATTATCCAGTCATTATATTCTCACTGCCACATGGGTGCACACATATACAAATGCACTTGCTGTCAGAAAAATTTGCTATTTCAAAATAAATTTAGCCCACAACTTGAGATAAATATTTAGACTACAAAATGTAAGAATTAATGTAATTATAACTTGGAAGTTGCATTTTTTTATTTCCACATTGACTTTGTTTTTTAAAATAGCATAAGAAGCACATTTTAAATAATAAAATAAATTATAATAAAATTATTTGTTCTGTTTCAGATGGAATAGAATGTCTCGAATGAAGCTAAGACAGACAAAACGAATTGTTTAATTATCATTAAATCCCCTGTTTTAGTACCAGTTTTTCCCATCTTCTATCCCTTCTATTCGTTTTCATTTCAGTGCTAACCTAAGCCATTTTCTGTCCTCATCTGCATTCTGAGGTTTTGTCCCAGAGCCAAAAAGTGCGTTCCTGATCAAGCTCTCAACTTGCTGTCTCCACTCCTGACACAGATCAACCAGGGGTGCCCTCCACGATATCTGAGACCCGCAGCTCTGCAGCATGGCAGCCCACCACAATTTCCCTTGGCCTCTTTCCCTGCACACTAGGGGGTTTTCTTTTTTATTCCGAGTCCCTAACCAGGTGCAAAGATGGGAGGAGGTGTGTTTGAATTGCTCTGGTCACTATATTCAAAATCAGAACAGCCTGAGAGAAACATGACCTGCTGTGAGGGCAGCTGCCATGTGGGCCAGACATGAGAGTGGAGTCTCTTGTCTGTTCAGTATAAGAAAAGGACTAGGCAGGCCTGCCTGAATACCCCGGCCACCTTGTGTCCCATTATAAGCAGTGTAGGAAATCCCATATCCTGGATTCCCCTCAAGTAACACATGGTTTCTTCCTATAGCTACATCAAAATCCAGCTCTTCCTTGTAAGAGAAAAGTTGGCGTAATATAGATCTATTGAAAATAGATTTCATAAGTGATTTTTCCCCTGGTTCACATCCAGCAAAGTGGGTGTACACCATGGCTACTGCACAGGTTAAGGCCAACTGTGTGGTGACCCTTTGCCTTACCCCACTCATTCCAAGCTCTTCTTGGCAGCACCCTGCAAGGGCTGTAGAAACTGAGGATGGATTCTGCCCACAAAGCTTTGGGGTGATGAGAAGTAAAGAACAAAGTAGCAAGCTGTACTTTCTATCACAAGCCTCCTTCAAATTCAAGGTGGCAGGGCAGAAAGCCTTCGCCAGCCCACATGATTTTTGCCCTCATCTGTCCAAAGAAGAGAGTAAAAGTAACATTAGCATCCTGCTGTGTAGGGAGCCTGACCCATGAGCTATTACCAGTGTTTGGGAAAGTCAGCTTGGACCATGAGAAGGACATTCTCTATAGTAAACTGGCCATACCTCTGATTAGTGAAACAGCTGCTTCCCAAAAAATCAGCGGGGGTTTTGTTTAGATTTGCCAATTTTTTGCTTTTACTATGTCTAGGAAAAGCTGGATCTAAAATTATTGGTCTGAGCCTAACCTTTCTGAACAAGAATCTTTCTGTCTATTGTACAACCAAAATGAGCAATATTTGAAATACTTTTTTTAAAAAAGTTTATCCTTCTGGCCTTTCTTGGCAGGTTATTTAAACTATGCCTAACAAATGGATTCATTTAGAAATCCATATGCCTTTCAGAAAGTAAATACAGTTCGTATTTGAATAAGTTCCTATATTTGATGCCAAGCTTTCAGGGAAAATGCTCACTAATGTTTATCACAACATCAGAGACACAAGCCAAACTTTTGTCAATGCACCGCATTATACTTTGGGGTGGAAGGGGTGGAATTATATATTTAGAAATAGCTTGTACTAGGCAGCAGTTTTACTGTGAAGAGCTGCATGGAGGAGATTGCCCACAGGCTACCACCTCTCCCAACTGGCAGCATGACACAGTGCAATAGCCTGGCAGGGGGGCAGGATGGGGAGTTCCAGCCCTAAGTCTGAATTTCCTGCCTTTTGTGGGTTTAAGCCATATGTGGACTCACCTAATTTTTGATGGGTGTTTTACAGCTGAAATATAAACCCTGAAAACAGGGAATGATGATGAAAACAGGGAATGATGATGAAAACACAGGCAACGCCATGACCACAGTCCACAGCTCTCCTGGGAACTGCCATAGTCACAGACTTACACCTGAGTTTCAAATATTCTATTGAATTACAGAACAAGCTGTTATTAGGCTCCCCTCCCCTTGAGCTCATTATGAACAGTGGTTTGCCATCATTAAACCTTCTTTCTAACAACTTATGTCCATAAACTGCTTAGCATATCAATATTTTCCAAACACTGCAATTTGATATATTCAGGCAGCAATACACATTCAGGGAGACTGTGTCCCGGGGTAATGATTCCCTTCTATCAGTTTAGGGCTGAGACATGGATTTATGACAGTGAGTATTACGGGGAGGTGGATTCACCAGTTGACTGGTGCAGGCAGCCCTGCAATGTGATCAATCTTTGCTTGCTAAGGAAATTCCTGAACCTCATACATTAGTCTAGTAGTCAGCCTAAAAGAAAAATAAATGGTATCACCTTTACAGAAATAAAAAGCAATAAGCCCAGTCAGGACACCCACTCATTTGGAGGAAGCTCAGTTTCAAGAGATGCAAATTATGGGCTCAGTTTCTTCAGCAGGTTTGCTGCTTGTGGCTCTGCAGTCATTTATTTGTTGCTGCATGCTACTCCACAGTTGTTTCATTTCACCTTCTGAAGTGATTGCAATTCAAGGTGGAGGGAAGAGAAATGCACCTGTGTCTACTCTGACTATAGAACTGATTTCAGGTCCCTGACAAAAACGTATCGCAGCAAGTACACAGCTTTTTAAGAGAGCAACTGTGTTCAGTTTATAACATGACAGTCTTAGCAGGTGAACAAATTTACAGAATTCCATAATATTTCTGAAAATTGCCTCTTTGGGATCACTTTTTGCAGGTTATATTCCATTTTTTTAAAAAGCAAGAGACTGCCTTAAACAAATTAGTTGACTTACTGTGAGATAGCTAAAGGAAAAAATAAGCTCACTGAAACCTCCACACAGAGAAGCTCTAAGGGACAGGACTTGCACAGGGGTGTTTGCACAACGCCTGGTACAATGGGTCCTAACCTGGTCATGCCCTTTGATTGTTACTGCAGAGCAAACATTCGACAACAAAGAACTAGAAAGTAATGCTCAGGTCAGCTCAGCTACCAAATCTGCATTGTATGTTCCCTCCATGCCTCCTCAAGCACTGAGGCTGCCGCTACCACTGCATATAAAGACTGGCTAAAGCCAAAAGAAAAGTCTGTGGACCCCACAGCTTCTGCTTATGTGTCTGATGCATCGGCTGGAATTTCATCAGATGCTTCCTGTCACTCATGGATGTTCCCACTGCTGTGAGAGGGCATTTCTGTGATGATGAAAAATCTTTATCCCACAGGAAAGACTATCATGAAAATATCTGCAGACATCAAAGATGGAGCTTTTAGCAGTGAACAATATCTGCTGGGCACCTTTCTGCTATAGAGAACGCCCTCTGAGCAGTCAAAGAGTAGAGTTTAAAGAGCACTTCCATGTGCATTGGTCAATAATGTGCACCCATGACCACTAAAATGCAAGTAATGCACCAGGTGATCTATGGCAAATACGTCTGCCCACAAAACCCCACAAAATAAATGTATCATATTCAGTGTTGAGCCAATACTGTGTGTGCATTTCTCAGAAAGACTGACAGTAGTTCCCAGCAGCACTGGAAGCCCTTTTTTCTCTCTTCTCAGTAGATTACCTTTGGGATGGCCATCAGTGCAGACCTGCAGAGTCTCTGCTGCCAAATGCATTGTCTTCATAAGAGCGACAGCAATAGGCCGATCCAACTAGATCAGGCTGTAATCATCAGATACAGATATTCTTCCTGGGGGCAGAGAATGGCACGTGGCAAGCTGTGTCTGTAAGACCCTGGTGACAAACCTGGGGTTGTCTGGCTTTGGGTTTGGAGGAAAACTGATTAGTTTCAAGTTCTTGGAACTTCTGTGACTTTTTAATAACTTTATGAAATGTGGTATATGTAAAGAGCTATGACAGCTGTAACAAAGGAGATGCTGCTTCCAAAGCATCTAGCACACAGCACAAATGCCTGTGTGACCCCACAGGGGTCCATTACTTCAGCAAAAACAGGCAAGAATGGTTTTGCCAGACTAGAAAATACGGCCTTAAATATTTGACATTATTGGTGACAGAGCGTTGGGAAGAAATTAAAAGCATGTCAGAAAGCTCAGTCTACAGAAAATGTGCTATTCAATTTTATAGTTCCATAAAAAATGCAAAAGAACCATTCACAGCTGGTGAAAAGGAAGCCCAGACTCTTGGTTTCGCTTCCGCCACTGGCTGACATTTATAGGGTTTTACTTATAAACAGCACTTACATAAATCAGTCAAGTCATAGTTTACACCACTATTGCAAACCAGACAACAATCATGTATTTGTTGCTTCCTAAACAACAAAGACTGAGGTGAGGAACAAGAGATGCAAATCCTTCTTCAGTGGGTAATTTAACCCAAATCCAGGTGCCTGGTTTGCAAAGTGTATGAACAGCCTACTGAAACCCAAATAAAAGACTTAAAGCTGAGGAAGAGCTTCTCTTACTAGTTTGCATGCTGCCATTTGTAATAAGTACCTTGTAGTGCATTTTCTCCCTGATTTAATCATAATTGTTGTTTTGCTAAATTTTGAATTAGTATAACTGTTATTCTGCACTTCTTGAGATGCTCAAGTAACTGTATAAGGCTGTATGAATAATTCCCCTGTCATGAAAAACTGCTAGTGGACAGCTTGGGTGGAAATACTACTGAAGAGCATTTCACAGGACACCCAGGACACCTGGCTGCACAGAGATATTCCACTTCTCTTGCTGAACTTCACCTAATGACCCATCTAGCACTGACCTTACGTCAGTGGCTGTCAAACACTAGTGACCAGCAGAATTACTGACAATCTGAACAGAAGCATGCAGTGCTGTTCCCTCCTTCTGCTGCAAGAATCAGGATGAGAAGGCAGCAGAGAAGCAAGCACACAACATCAATGCAGAAGTGAAATTGTGAGAAATTACGCAAGGACAAAAGATTAAGAACCGAAAGGACTATGGCTTTATCTTTTCTTCAAAGCATTAGTTAAATTAAGATTGGATGTACAGGAAGGTTTCCTTGCAATTACTTTTCCACATCAGAATGTACTGCAGGAACTCCACAGATGTCTTGGATTGAGGGAATAAGCCAAGGAAGGGAGTTGTGGTTACAGCAAAGGCCATGCAGTCACTGCAGACATGTGAATCCTCTTCAAGCACATGTTCACTAAGAACATATTCCCTAAGAGAAAATTATCACAGAACCATGTACATCTCCCTCAGGAATGCCTATCTTCCTGCTCCAAGCACCCCTCATCAGCTTTGTTCAAACTGCAGAAAGGGGACCACATACACACACAGATGAGGACGAGCTGGACATCTCCAAAGCACATTCACTGTCTACTGTCTTGAGCTGTGACTTTAGAAGGGACTCTGTTCTACACTCCAGTAGGGAGGTGCTCTAGAGGAGAGACCCTGTGTAGGTTAGAAACAGAGAGTTTCACTTTTTAAAACTGCTGGCTGTTCTGGATTTCTCCATTTTCAAGAAGAAAAACTTAACTCAGAAGAGTTGTTCATTCATAAAACTTGTTCACCCCCAAGTCTGACAGAAGGAAAAGTATGTTTAAGAATAATGTTCTCTTGAAAAACAGCAATTTATGCATGACTAGATCCACACAAACACTTGGGAAAAAGGTGCATGCAGCTTCTACAAAACTCTCTGCAGAGGTTTCACAGACAAGAGCAAATGGTCTCAAGTTGCACCAGGGGAGGTTTAGGTTGGATATTGGGAAGAAATTCCTTCACCAAAAAAGTTGTCATGCATTGGAACACACTGCCCAAGGAAGTGGTGGAGTCACAGTCTCTGGAGGTATTTAAAGATATGTAGATGTATGCTTGGGGACATGGTTTAGTGGTGGGCTTGGTGGTGATGGGTAAATGGTTGGACTTGATGATCTTAAAGGTCTTTCCAACCTAAATAATTCTATAAAAACTAGAAACTCAGCTTCATTCCCGGGTAAAGGGGTTCCTGCGTAATTTTTTTTTATGGAAATAAAATAAATATGTGCTGCTGCAGCCAAGGAAAACCGCAGACTGTAACTTATCTTGATAAGTGACAGCTTCTCTGATTTGACTTATTTTAGCAGGGTGAGCAGAAGTTAAAGACTTGAGCTATTTCTCCTCTCCTACTGTAATCTATCAGCGTGTCCTCCAGCTTTCCAGTGTGTTGTTGTTCAGGTGATTCCCATTGTCCCACCTTGCTTTTGCCCTCCCTCCTCTTCAGTGCTGAACGCTTCCTCCCTCCTGAAAAACACAGCATTCTAAAGTGAGCATTCAGTTGGCTGTGTCCGCATCACACTCCTCCTCAGTTCGGGAAAGAAGACTCGCAACGCTCCAGACACTCAACTGGATCTCAAAAAAATCCCCCCAAATTTAAGCAGAGAAATAGGAATTAACTCACTCCAAAGCATAAGAGCATCCATCTGGGCTTTGATTTTGAGATACAAGCAAAGGCATTTGGATTTAGATGATTTCCAATCCCCCAGTTTCCATCTGTGTCTTTGGGTAGTTGCCTTTGTCAAACTGCCTGAAATATTTCCTAACTGAGCAAGTTAACACGAGGAAAGGTTAGGCCACGTGCCCCTCCCTTTTCTGGCAGTAACATGGGAGGAAATGTGATGCTCTACAGGCAGGGATGCTGAGCACATCCCCCCCTCCTGGCCAGGCTGATTTCAAAAGAGGTACTGTGCAGAAGGCACCCGGCAATCAGCAAGGGGGTTGCTCTTATGCCTGGAAAAACGAGCAGTCCCACCAGCTTGTTTGTTTGTTTTTTTACAGAGGAGTACAGGTTCACTCATCATTACAATAAGCATATTCAAGCTCCCACTGAGCCAGTTTGAGACTTCCAAGACCAGAATGGTGTATGAATGAGCCTAGTAAGAGCTACATACTGCAGAGTCTCAGCCAATGTTTTTCAAATTTGGGTCAGTCTGAGGCACCATGGCTGAAAAAGTATTGCCACAAGCATTGTAAATTAATATTTTATATTCCCTTGAAGTGCTTTTTGAGGAAATTAGCCTTCATTACTGAGGCATCTCTCCTGTAAACACAGAAAACATAAAATACCTCTGCTGACAAGGACAGCATTGTAGGGCAGAGAAGAAGAGTAAACATTGAATCTGCAGGAAGAACTGGACTGATTCAGCAGCTGAATCAATCAGGCATGTGCATCCCTTCTCCCCAGCTGCTCCCCAAGCTTCAGGTCCTGCAGCACCCCACCCGCTACAGCTGGCACCACCTTTACACCCAGGCAGCAGTACACCATTGCCCCCTGGACCTACCAAAACGGTAAGGTGGAGACAATCAGCCCCTAACAAATATATCTCAAGGGCAGCAGGACCCACACATTCCTGCCAGCATGGTGGTTTGTGGACGATCACAGCTGTCACAAAGTCCCGGTCCCGCGATCTCAACTGGGAGGGCAGCGAGGGTGTGGGGTTGCCATGGCGCTGTTCCACTTTTCGTGTTTCGGACCATTTGCACGGCCCGACTGGTGCTGGAGTGCGTATTTTTGGCAGTGGCTGGGGAGGTTCCTCTGCAGCTGAGTACAGCCAGCCAAACTTGGCTGGCACGAGGCAGGGCTTTTCAAAATGTTCTGTGCTCCAATCGGAAAGCAGCCGAACGCTACTCTTCTCAGAAAAGTGCTGCCCTTGTCCTTTTTTAATGAAAGCGAACTTGGTATTCAGTAGAAGAAGGCCAGAGCTATTTCAGACACGGAAGACAGCAGACACCAATCAATAGAAAAAAATAACTTCTTTTTATTTACAAAAAAAATCCAAATATTGGATGCTGTAAACAAAATTCACAATCTGTTCCCTCTAGAGTCTGTTTTCCATCAGCTCTTTTTCTGTCTGTGACAAAGCCTATAGTCAAAATGTTCCAAAAGAGCAATCCAAGGAGCAGTTTGCTGCAACAGGATGCCTTGCAGAAGGCAACAGTTGTAAGGAAATTTGAGGGAAAGCAAATCTGCACAGACTCCTACAGACTGCAGGAGCCTGCAGTGCCTTTAGCCAAGCTGTCTTGAAATTTGCAGGCTTTTTTCTCTTTTTTTTTACTATTTATTTTGTTAGCAAACCACTATTACAACAGCAAAACAGTACACTGATTTTCTTTCTTGCAAGGGAAATTCTCTGCATAAAGAAAACCATACAAAAGAATATATTCAAATAGGAGCTGAATATGCAAATACATTTTTTCCTTTTCTGTGCAGTTTTATCTAACACACTTCATTTTCTCAATTTAAAAAAGCGCCTTTTTTGAACTGGTAGGAGCTTCTGATGTGATGCAAACCAAGCATTTAATAAGAGCTGTTTAGAGGATTTGTGTGAAGGCCTTTGTGCAAGATAAAAAATATTTTAAGTGCAATACAAGAAACTAGAAAAATATCATCTTTTTGGTCTTTTAATTGCCCTTCTATTTTTAGGAAAAATGTTCTTGCATTTGGGAGGACAGCTACATCTAAGGAAAAAAAAAAGAAAAGAAAAAATCCCATTTAAAAGCTCTTGGTTGTTTCACGATCGCTATGTTTAACCAAGTTTAGCGCCCTGTTGGTGGTTAGCAGGAAATTCAGCTGTGGCACAAACAGTTTTACTGTAATCAGGTCAATGTCTTTAATCAGTTCAGCTCTTTAAAAGGGGCACTGTCTTCTGTAGCACAAGCTCTAACCTTACAGCTGATTGGATGGGATAGATCAAGTCTATCAAAGCAAGAACGGAGTATTAACTTTAAGAGTACCGGTGTGCTGAAGAGGAGGGGAAAAAACAGTCAAAAAGAAGTCAGACTTTATGGAGGGAAAGGTGTGCAAACCACAGAAATAAACCAGCTTTGAAAAGCAGTTCTTATTTTACTCTTGGCCTGAACTCATGCCTTCTTCTCACCTCTAACACCAGGCACATTTTAAGCTACCAGTCACAAATAATACAAAGCTCCACCAGTTCCACTGCTTGATCATTAACATATGCAAAACAGATCTGGAATACCTATATAATACATAAAAAACCATATTATATATGTATCAAAAACGCAAATGCCAAAAGGTGCAGTTTAGCTCAGAGCCCTGCTGTATGCACTATAAGGTAACTAGCTGCTGTCAATCAAAAAAAGACCAACTCACAATAAAATTTGAGCTGAGAGGAAGTAATTCAAAACTTTCTTTCAAGCAATGGCAAAAAAAAAGGGTCCTTCAAAGGAAAACAACACTGTGTCATGTACTATCAGCATTCTGTGGTCGTGGCACAGCTATAGATTCTTAAACCCTTTTAAAGAGAGGATGACTCATTTATTTGCTGCAAATAGTTGTGGGAGAGAAGACATACCACATTTCCAGCTGATCCTATTTCCCCAGCCCTCCCCTCACTTCCGCTAGCAAACCAGGAGCAGGACGTAAGGGGAGCCAGCGGGCCAGGAGCACCCAGCCCGGACCCTCCAGGGGGCTGGAGGGAACCTCGCTGGGACGAGAGGCCAGTGGGAGGCTGCAGCCAGCACCAAAGGAAGGGAAGGTGGGGACAAGGTCTGCACGTCAATGCCAGGAATGGCAATGGACCAGCTTTTAAGTTTCCTGAAGGACTCACAGGGAAGGTGCTTCAGTAAACAAATCGGGTTCCTATTAAAGTGCCTACAGAGTGAAAAGTACAAAGCGTGACAAAAATAGATGTACCTTACTCACTCCATAGGGAAAATACACTGCCAGGACACGAGTTCTCTCCCTCTCTCTGCCCCTGACTCCAACACCAGACCGTGCCTGTGACCAGGCAGGGCACAGACGGATTTCCTTCAAAAGCCTGAATTCCCTATTTTTTTTTTTCCCCCTCTCATAAAGAAAAAGCAAAATATCAGAGTCAAGTGTCACTTAGTCATTAGGTTTTCAAAGCCCAACAAAGAATTTAACACCTTCAGAGATGGCACTGAAGTGAAAACAGCAGCGGAGGTTGGTTTTTTCCCCCCTGCTGGTCTTTTGGGAGAGGAAATGAAAGTGAATAGTTATTGTTCCAATGTAAAGTGATTCCATTTAAATAAAGTACAGTACTAAAATTGTAAATGCAGTGTGACAACCAGATCAAAGATGTTTAATATTTGCATAAAAATATATATATATAATATATATATAAAATATAATTTTAAGCAATCGTGCAACACTCTTAAAAAGGGTTCATT
>VZTD01006190.1:1569388-1651912 GCA_013397725.1 Rhagologus leucostigma | reverse complement strand
GGCCCCCTCCCCCGCGCCCGCCCGCCCTCCTCGCCGGCGAGGGGAGGCAAAAGCCATCCCGAAGAGCACGGAGGAGCCGGTGCCTTCCGGAGGAGCATCCCGCCTATGGAGTACAACCTGGGTAATCGCGGAGCCGTAAAAATAATGTGGAAGACAAAGCATATTATATAAACATGCCCATATATTTTATTCGCAGTTACATTTTCTTTTAAAAAACGATGGATGAATCTGGTTGTTTTTCACCTGTTACTTACATACACATACACATAGTTGTTATTTAAAAAACATACAGATACTATATGCATATAGATAGTACTTAAAAACAGATAGATACTATTTAAAACATATACATACTGTTTAAAACAGACTTAGCGCACACACCCGATGCGCGCAGCAGCACCGGGGGCCGCCACCGCCTCAGTGCGCGCCCCGCGCACACCAGCGCGGTGTAGACAGCGCGGTGCGCGGAAAGATGCAGTGCTGGGGGACACGGGGGGGTCATGGGCAGTGTGGCGTCACCGCTCGCAGCTTTGTGACGCGCGGCAGGAGGGGCCAATGGGGGTGCGCGGCGACGTGACGCGCGGCTCCCTCAACGGAGCACTTCGCCNGGGTCCCCCAACGGAGCACGTCGCCAAAAAAGGGGGGGGGGTGTGGGCGACAGAGCCCGACGAGGTTTACTGTCCCCTCCCCCCATTTTTAGCGCGCCCCCTCATTTTCTCCCGTCCCGGGAAGGGGTCGGGGTGTGGGGGCGGTGCCCCCCCTCTCACGGGGGAGCCCCCGAGCCCCCACGGTCCATCCCNCTCGGGGTTTGATCCGCTGCCCGCCTTCCCTACGGCTTCAGCAGCGCCGGGCTGCTCCTCGCTGCACCCTGTGCCCCCGTCGTGCGGCACCGCCGCCCCCTCCCCGTGCCACTCACGGGGCGATAAAAGTGTTTGTATTGCTCTGTGTCAACGCCTTGTAGGAAAAAAAAAAAAAAAAAAAAAAAAAAAAAAAAAAGAAAANNAGGAAAGGAGAAAAAATTAAAAAGGAAGTAGAAAGCTTTTAAAATCCGAATGTGTACAAGGGAGGGCAGCTTAACAGCAGAAGCAGAACGTTGTACGACTGCCAGCGTATTGAATAGGGTTTGCCAGCTTATTCCTTTATTTAAAATAAATATTCAGACTAAGCAGCCTGCTGGCAGGGGAGCTTGTGGAGGGGAGCCTGCAACCGGCTGCTGAGAACCTGGGCCACTAACTACCGCTGCTGGGCACAGGGAGCTCCCACTCTCTCCTTGGGTGCAGGAACAGCATGTCCTCAAACTGACCATGCACTCCGAGAGGAGAGCGACAAGCACTGCCCATCTCCCTGCAGGGCAGAGAGATGCCCGGGGCTCCTCAGGCCCAGCCAGGTGACAGCCGAGGGCAGGGCTCACAGGGGTCCCACCACGGGGGCTGCCGGCCTGCAGCACTGAGGCATCACTGCTCTTCCTAACTAGGAAACTCGGAGAGGTTAAAACACAACCTCATTCCCAGACTGGCATCACTCAGGTGAACCACAGTTCACTAGGGTACGTGATTTAATCTTTCAAAAGGAGTAACTACCACTTTATTTATAAGCAAATTATCATTATCAGCAATCAGCTGGATTACTGATTTCTAGAGCAAGGACAAAGATCAGACTTGGAGGCTCATCCCGTATTAAGCAAAGCCAGCTCCAAGAAATGGAGACAAGTTCCTGTCTGGGGGTAACCAACATTTCATTTAACTTGTGTTTCTCAGCATGTTGCAATGAAATTTTAGCAGTATTTCGAATACTGCAGAATATACCAGTGCATTTACACTGGTCAGTGGGATTTAATGCTATTTTATGTGGATCTTGTTCAGTTTCCCCAGGAAGTGTGACTTTTGACCTCTCTTAAGTTGCTATCACTTGCCCACTTAAAATGAAAAATGGGCAGAAGTTCATCGTGGAGAACACTGATTTCCAAAGGCAAGGTGAATGTGTCTCAGAAGGAAGACCTTTGCACTGCTGTGCTTTGCTAGAGGAAAAAGGCCAGCCAAGCCCTGTCCTCACCTCGCCCTCCCTTTCTCAGTGTAAGCACCTGCAAATCACCTCCCACTCGCCTGAAAGAAGAGAGGAAATAATTTCCACTCAGAATCACTGCATTTACGTTCTTTTCAGTTCAGAAAGGTGCATGGGATATTAATCATCACACTCTTTGTATAGATAAAGATTTATTTGCACTGATGTGTAATTCTTTTCGCTTCTCTTCCCTTAATTAACAGACATGAGATAAATGGTATTTTATATATTTTTTTAAATAAACTGTGTAAATAGAAGAGAAATAGAACTCTATCAGTGCAGTACTTTATTTAGGGTATATATACACTATGGATTTTTTGCTCCTCTGTCCTACTTGAATGTGAAAGCCCACATCACTTTAAATCAGTAGAAATCATTAAGAATTGTAGCAAGAAATTGAATTAGGGTAAATTATGTTATGAGAAATTTAGAAATATTTGCATGAGTTACAGAGATTATTCTAATTATGACTGATACTGGTAATGCTGCTGCTAATAAAAGCATTAATTCAGCTCATGAACACGCTCTGTCCAAACTTACTTTTGGAAGGAAAAGGTGGGGGTTTTTAAATTGTCAATGTGAGCAGCAATTCTTTGACAGAATTTTGATTGTATTACTCACTCCGGTTGTTTGTGCTGCCCAAGCAATTAGTAAGAACACAAGATGTGCGATGTGAATCATGTCTTTCTGTATGTTCGCACAATATTTTTCAATTAGTCCCTTCATCTCACCCATACTCTTAGTCTTGCTCTAGAACAAATGAAAATTAATAGCAATAAATGTGTTTCTTGTGTATGTGTTTGTGTATATTTGCCTAATAAAGTCCTCAGTGTGAGCTCTTCATTCAGCTTGGCCACGTCGCAGAGTGTACTCTCCAGGTGAGCTCTGCTGAATTTAGGAATTTAAGTATTTTATTGACTGAACTACATCAACTGTGACTGTAACATCATTCTGCCTCCCTTCTGCCCAAGACATGGTGCCTAAAACACGAACATGCTCTTTCTGGCAGAAAAAGCAGCCAGAAACTGTGACTCTTCAGCTGTGCCTAGTCTAGGAATGGGTTCCCATTTGGTGCCCAGCAGGAGCAAAACTACCAGTTTAGTTTTCTCCAGGAGGAATTGAGTTTGTAGTGACACAGCTGCTCTGCCAACACAGGCACTATGTGTTACCTACAGACAGTCAGGGGATTCACTTCAGAGCAGGAACACTGCTTCAGTCCAAAAGCTACTGTTGACTCAGCCAGAGGTGTTTGTTTTTGTTGAAAACCTTAGAAAACATCAATACTGCTATCATTACTGGGCATTAAAAGCAGCAGCCTGGATTGGCTTGGCAGAAGAAGAGAAGTCTAGGAAGTCCAAAAAACAGCCTCAGAAGAAGTTCAGAAAAAAAGATACAATTTTGTCACAATTGTGTCATGAAAAGCTTGGTAATATTATTCCTCCTTTCTTTTATTTCTTTCTAATCATTCTATTAAGGGCAGTTATTCACATTGGAAAGACAAACAGCCGGTACCATCATGATGATTTTCCCTACCTCCTTTTGACAATGTTAAAAATGCAAATAGATGTTCAGTATAATAAAAAAGCAATAGTCTGTGGCAAGATGGACATCGAAAGCCACAATTTCCAGGTGGTTGATTCGTGCAGTGTCAAGTGCGGATGAGCAGGCTGTGCGAGGGGAGCTCTGGGGCCCCTCGGCAGCCCTGGCTGCAGTGGGAATGCTGGCGGTTGCACAGGGATACAGCCGCCCTGCAGCTTCCCACCCAGGCCTGGCACAGCGGCTCTTTCCGTCTCTGCTCAAAAGTGCCTTAGCGCAGCTGGCTTGGCCTATCTCGTACAGAGGCCAACGGCAACTCAAACATTAAGAATGAGATCTTGACCTGATTTTTTGTTCTCTGATTGCTGAGATGGAAAGACATTGCTGGGCAGCAATCACCGGAAAACTTCTTTATGTTATTCACTGTGTTGCTACATAATTATCTTGCTGGAAACAGCAGCCATATGGCTGAAGAATATTCGTAGTTGTTCTCCACCCAGATAGCACATGGATGTATCAACTCAGCTCCAGATACAAAATTTCTGGAGAATGCAGGCTGCTGTACCCTTTTCCCTCCCTTCTGTCACCCCATGCGCAGCTGCTGGCGGGTGCTGCAGGCAGCTGCCGGCTCCATCCCACTCCTCCCGCTGCATGGCTGACAACCCACTGGAGTGCTGAGCTTGTTATGGCTCTTCTCTGCCGCTTGCTGCCCCAGACCAGAGAGTGAGGAGAGCTCAAGGAGGCATCAGCCAACAGGACAAGAGTTCAGAGGACTTGGCTTGGATGGGAAATGCTGGGAATTAACAGAAAATCATCAGGTCTGAACAGAGCCCAGCCTCACCCTTGTACCACACATACACAATCCAAAAATTAGTTTTATGGAAACAGTAAATGGAGACTTGCTAGAAATAACTTTGAGTACCAAAATGACTCGTACTGTTACTGACAATAGTCCAGAATAAAGTACCTTCAAAATAAACTCTTAAGACCTTGTCTGTACCAGACACACTTGCAATCCTTTCCAAATTTTGTTTGATTCATATCTTTCCTCAGAACTAGTCTCGGCAAAGTTTGACCATGGGTGTGGAAGCAGAGCTCAAAGTCTGGTTTTGTTGGGGTTTTCTTGTTTTTATTTTTTTCCCACAAAAGTATTCAAATCTGATTTAAATTTTTTTTCCAAAGGCTTTGTCTTTCTTTTCCATGCATGCACAAAGTAGTATGATACCTTGATATTCTGTAGTTCACACTGATTTATTTCCAAAATTTATTTCCGTGTTTGGCATTTTGTGAAGGAATAATCAATACTAGGGGAATTAGTACTGGAATTATCATCGACTTCTGGAGTAGTCAATACTAAGGTTCTTTGAATAAAATGAAAATCAGAGATACTAGAAAATGATCTTCGAAGATAAATAAAAGAAATATTTGTGCTTTCAAAGTACTACTGTTTTATTAGTTTTATTTTCCTTCTGCCAGATTTTACTGGAAAGATGTTTTACTCATCCTGGGAAAAAAGTCAATGTTTGGACTAAATACTGTGATGTTTTGAAAAGGTGCAGTTTGAAGAAGGCCAAATTATCAGAATTTTCTGATGAGCCTGCCAGTGGCTTTTTGCAATGCTGCTGAGAGAGTGTTAAATGAAGTAGTACAATTCAACATGTGTATTGCTGCAACAGCAACTGGCCAAGTCAAGAGATCAGGGCACCAAAAGGTTCTTCTATTGAAAGACCTGTTCCTTCCTCATCTAGGAAGTTCATAGCCAAAATACACCAGTACATTGCAGTACCTTATATTAGACAAACCCACCAGCATTTGCTCTCGAGCAGGATTTTTCAGAGCTGGGGCTAAAACAGGCACAGGAGATGGCAAAGCTCTCATCTCCTCAGTGTCAGGCTGGCAGCCATCCCACCCTGCAAAGCACAGGATGGTGCGGTCCTGGCAAACCCTTTTTCTCTAGGTCACCTCCGTAAAAAATAGCCATGCTCTCAGGTTCAGTTATGTTTTACACTCAGATATTGTTGTGATTTTTCCCATATTGGCCCTTGGGATCAAAATGCGATAAAAATGAACTATACGACATCTCAGGTATTCCTAGTCATATGGAAGTCAAGAATAAGACTTTTTTTCTAATATTTTTTTTGAGAGGCCACATTTTTCTTCGGTATGTAGGAGAGTTTAAAGCTTTAGTATTTCTACCCCCATAGAAAAGACGCCCCTGCAATGTTTCATGACACATGCATTCATGCAATCCCAGTTACTTCTGACAGGATTTTATGCCGGTTTTACTTTTTCATGTTTTGTTTACCCTACAATGCATTAAGCTCACGTGGGAATACTCCAGTGGATTTCAGCATTCTGCCTTTTATGCAGGGAGATGGAGAAACTCATCATTTCAGATTTAAACAAGCTGTTCTGCTTTTGGAACAGCAAACTGCAAAGTGAAAATACACAGTGTGAACTAACAGAAATAGGGTTACTGTTCATTCAGACAGAATTGGTTTCACGGAGTCAAAGCCATAATGTAGTTTCACCTACTACAAAACAAATGCTGCTTTACCAAGTGCTTTCGCTGCCAGGACTATGACTCCTGATGGAGTCAGGGCACCTTTCAGTCTTGATTACAGTCTATAAATGCTGGAAATTAACCGGATTACTACTGAAAATGTGTTTTATTACCCAATTAATCTCACTGTTAAAAATGCGCATTATGTTCCTAGTCAGAGGTCAGGTTTGGACAGAATGAGAGTGTTTGCATTGAAATTTACTGTACACTGAAATGACATGTATATTCCTAGAATGCTATTCTTAGCAACTATAAAAAAGTGAGATATAATTCCAGATTTGATGCTTCTCCTGTTTAAAACTGCCTGTTGAAGTAATAGTGACGAATACCTGCATAGAGGCACAATAAGTATTCTTCGGTTGTCATCCCACACGGCTTGGGTGAGACATCTCACCCAAGTCTGCTGAAGGTAGCAGGCTGCTCTTAAATAAGGTTGCCTATCTCTAGCTGTTCCCAGGGAGGCAAAATGTGCTTGTTTGGAGCCAATATATAACCATTACACATACCAGAGCAGATTTTGGTTATCTAGAGTTCTATGGATGGGTCTTTGGCCTAAAGGCGAAGAATAAAAATGCCATGAAGGTGAAAGAATGAAATCCAACGTGTTAGGACTGTGCAAGTGGGAACACCACCAAAACTCTGTGTAGCAATGGACCAAAAGGGTGTGAGAGCACTCATCGAAAGAAGCAAAGAGCTGGACAGTACCACAGTCTGTTTGTGCATCTTACAAGAGACTAGTAAGGGGGTTGATGGCCCCCTCTGCTACCACTGGGAAATCAGAGTTTGTGTCAGACATCTTAGCAAGGAATAACTTTGCTGGTGCCCATGGAATGCCACCAAGCTGGGCCAGTGAGCACTGCTATTGTACCTGAATCGTGGTGTTGCCTTGACTTTTCCAGAATTGCAAGATCTCAGTAGGCATCCATTCTTAATCTTAATAAATGTGGGAACCGGCAGCTGGTCTGAAAGTCTCACAGACTTCAACCTTGACACAATCAGTTTGTATCCCTGAGAACAGCAACATTAACAGAAGCAAGAAGCAAAAACAGCAGAAAAGGAATTAGCACCTGTAGAAGGGAGGACAGTGGCTGATAAGTAGCAAGAATGTGTGTTAGTTATAGGCAACCAATAACATAGCTTTGTAGACAAGCTAATAGCCAATGAATATGCAACGCGAATGCTAAGAAACTGTGTAAGAATAGCTGTGTAGAAATAAAGAGGATCTTTCTTTCTTTTCTTTGCTTGAAGCTGTTGGTGTGTGTGTTTGTGTGTCGTGCCCATCTTAACAGCAACAAATAAACATGCACATTTGTCCCTTTTCTCTCTTTTTTTTTTTATCTCTTAATCCTTTCTTCTTTCCCCACCACCAATGGTTCTCAGCTGTCTACATGCTAATGATGACAGTTGGAGCAAGAACCTGGTTTGAAATTGCACTGCTGTCACAAACAATAATATCGTGATGTACTTTGCCACAGCACCCACCTACAACACTCCTTTTTTCTTCCATGGGTCTCCTTTTCTTTCACAGGAAACCCTGCTTCTCCATACCATGCACTGTTTCGGTATGCTAGGTTCAAAGAGCAAAATGATTGCAGAGAAGAGTGTTTAGCCAGAGTATGGATAAAAAATGAACTAGGCAATTTATCAAGTACATTTAAAAGCAAAAGCAGGATATTAAAAAAAAAACCAAACAGAACAACCAATTTTTTTTCCTAATTAGAAAGGAAAGCATGTCATGGGTGCCAAAAAAAAAGGCTTTTTTCCCATGAAGAATTTTTCCTCCAGTAATGTGAAAATTATACAGATCAGTATCTCAGGCAACTTATTATGTAGCATTATGCCCTGCCACCACCTCAGTAGAAGGGCAGAGAGGCACCTCTGATGAGGAGAAGGCTCCAGTCTGTGCTGCCAGTTCTCTTGCTGAGACCCTGCAGGATCCCAAATGGAATGAGCTGCATCAAGAGCCATCGCCTGCCACAGCTGCAAGTTACCACCAGTCTTTGTGCAATGCAAGCCAAGAACCCTGGGGCTCCAGCCCTTCCTGAGCACCACCAGAGCATTGCCAGCACTATTTACTGCTGGGAGGAATGGGCAGCTGCACAGCAGCAGCTGCAATCCAGTTTTAGCTACAAACTCTTGTTGTGCAGATGGGAGAGTTGTTGCTTCCCTGAGGAGCAGTTGCCAGAGCACAGAAGTCTTCACTGAGCTGTGCCACTGAGACCTGGGTCTCACTGCATTTGAAGATCTCAGAAATCAGCAAGACCTAGGAGCCAAGAGCCTTTCCCTGACTGGGAAATGACCAGACCAGCTCCTACGTCCAGCTCCCGCTGAGTTTGGAGATCAGCTACTGCCCCTTTCCCAAGAGGCAGGAGCAGCCTCTTGTTCAGAGCAGCAGATTCAGCTCCTCAGTGCTGCTGAGCTCAGCAATAGCCCAGTTGAGCTCTGAACCGTAAGCTGGCTTTGTGCGTAGATAAAAATAGTACAACACAAATAACACTAACACCGAAGTAAGGGCAACTGTCACATTTATGTTCTTTTTTTTACTGTGAAGCTCTCACAAGGATAAAAGGGCAGAGACTAGAAGTCCAAGTGCAAAAACTCTGTTAGTTGCAGCACTACATGGTCCTTTTAGCTCTCACTTGTTTCTGGACAGGTTCCTTGGACGTGCAAACCTTCAGGTGAGCTCTGCTAAGGAGTTAGGAGGAGTCATCGCAACATGTAGCCTCAACCCACCACTGGGAATGGAACCTTCCTTTCCAGCCCTGATGTTTAAATGTTCCCCATCACAGTGAAAACCCTTTAAGCTTATCTGAGCCAAAATGTAGAGAACAGTTTGTGAAATTTCATCTTATTGAAATAGAGCATTGAGCTTGCCTCCTACTCGTATCCAAACCTAATCTTATCCTGAGCAACAGCCTCAGCTCCCTTGCAGTCCAGGCTCCTCCTCAGTTCTTTTTCCCAGACACTGAGGAATTTCTTGTGATTGTACCGCCATGCATCTGAAAGTGCTGTCAAGTGTTACAGTCCTGCGAGGTGATCTGGTAAATGAAACCAGAGTGAGTGGCGTGGGAATATTATAAGTCTGTTTCTTGTGCGTCTGCTGAAGAATAGTCTTTGTTTTCAAAATTAACCCCCAGAGGTTCTTATTTATCAGCATAACATTTGTTTCATTTGCCACTGAATTCCAAATATTGCTTTGCCCTAGAGACCTGTTGTACTAATGCAGAGCTTCAGAGAAAGATTTCTGTTCCACATGCCAAATGTTGCTATGATTCCTACTAGAATAGTAGGGGAAGGATTTTGGCTCTACATACAGAGAATTTTGTGAAGAGAAAATCTGTGCTTTTACACAGAAGACCCCACAAACAACCCTGGATTATTTCTTGAGGTGGTGCACTGAATTTCTCTATGCAAGAGGGTTGATTCCCCATCCGTCTCTTCCCAACAATCCCAGGATATTGTTCTGGTAGGACTCTTGCGTGTCTGGCGAGCCCACTGATGAGGCAACTTCTTATGAAAAAGCTTCCTATGATCAGTATTGCTCTGCCAGCCATCCAACATGGTAATCTGCAGCAAGGTAGCAGAGGTGCATTATTCCTTTTCTGCTGATTACATCACACTGTGTGCCCACTTGAGGCAGGTAATACATTTTTATCTGTCTGTGATGTTAATATGCACCGCATAATTTACAGCTCTTTGCTGCTCTCAACAATTGCACCTTGATTGCTGTTAAGCAGCAGATGCCAAATAAACGCTGGTGTTGCACACATCCTTCCAGCATCTGTCTTAGATCACATCATCTTTATAAGTAAACCAGTAACATCTTAAAAGCAGCTGATCCCCTGCAGGCAAAGTGACTTGGTGTTTCTATTGATCAAAGTGTGCAGCTTTTCGTCACTGCCTTCCACACCTAAATTTCACTCTTACAGAAGCTCAGCGTTTAATTACTAACCACACTTGCCCTGGTTGTGCCCAGAGGCCAAACAAGCCCCATGTCGTTCTCTGCCAGTCCTGTGAAGAGGCAGGCGCACAGGCACCCGCTTTGGGTATCTCCACTGACCTCATGACAAGTCAAGCAGAAGCCCAAAGCAGGCAGCAGGGCAAGTGAGCAGGCAGACGGAGGAAGAGATATTAAGGCTTAGGAGAATGGGCTGATCAAAGAGGTGGTCGCCAGGAGCAGAGGAAACCCAGATCTAACTGAGGAAAATACCGGTGCCATTTCTGCTTTGACAGCAGCTGCAACTGCTCCGCCAGCTTTCATCTCTGGCTGCCTCCTCCTACGTTTTCTCTCCCATGGGCAGCGTGCCGGGGACTGGGATGGAAGTGCCAGGAGGATTCTTGCAGCACTTCCAGCAGCTACTCTACTTAACAGTAGTTGCCTCTGATTGTTTATGTGCTTGTGTACTAAAGGCACAGAATTATCACATGCCCTTCGAAACACCACACCTGGTGAATGCACAAAACTAGGGATGAGCAAAACTGCTCCCTGCTAATGACAGCATGGAAGCAGTGGGACAAAAGAACAGCCTAGAAATGATTTCGCCATTTTGCCTCTCGTAAACTGTAATCCTGAGCTGATTTGTTTTTAAGGAGTTCTGGCGTTACTCCAAAGGGCTGCATTTTCCAGAGATGAGCTATCCATTTCCTCTGGTCTTTTTAACATGGCTGCAGCTGAACTTTTAAGCCAATTTGCCAGGCATGAGATTATTGCTGGTGTGCAAAATGAGGCGGAGAATTAAAAATAACCATGCCAGTAAATGTGCAGTCAGTTGGTTTAAGGCTTAGAGGTTTATGTGTCATTTGGATGTACATGAGTTCCAGAATAGACTGTTCAGTAAGTCTGTGTGGTAGGGAGCCACGCAGTACAGAACTGACTCCTTTGGTTTTCACAGATCAGCTTAGGATATAGAAGCATGAAAAAACCCCCAGGCACTCATTTTAGAACTGAATAGGTCGGTGCTTTAACTGCGTGTGATGAAAGCCAGTAGTGTACTTGGGTATACTTAGCTCAGCTTAGCTCAAATTAATTGTACTGTGCACGTGTTAGGCTGTGTAGCACAGCGAACATGTGGTCCTCAAAGGCAGAAGTTACTGACTCCAGCCACGTAGAAAAGATGCTGGTGAAATTTCAAGAATCTGATTTCCTGTTGGTTTGTTTATTTTTGCAAAAATTCATTTTTTAAATGAGAGCATTTTTGAATTCCTTCGTTTTACTGCTGCACGGATGCCCTACATTTAAGTGCAGTACATAAATTTTCTATACCCACTAATGAGGAAAATGTTTGTAGCCCTCAGATGCAGTGCAGACAAAGAACAGTCATCCAGCAGCCAAAGCTTTTCACGTATTCTAAGTCGCTCTTATTCGTCATCTCTTTTTCTGGTGTATGTGTTTTTATTCCTACGTAAAGAAATGGAACTTTCTATGGTCTTTCAGTGCAAATTTAGTGCAGAAGAGATTTACTTCACACATCTCTTGTGTTGTTGAAAAGAGGCTCTTTAAACTAGTTTTGGACACTAGAATATATTAGCAATTCCTCACAAAACATGTATAATTTAATGTATCATTTTGCATTCAGATATCGGTACCTTTTCTTAACAGTAAAAGACTTGCTACATTATGGTCAGCTTGCTGACAACCCAGGTAAAGAGCTCCTCATCAGCTTTTGTTTTTAATTATGCCTACCTAAGGCCTGGGCCTGAGGTGCTTGAACACCGTGGTCGCTCTTTAGCCAGCGGTGGTCCTTTAAAGGAGAAATGACCTACTAAAAACAATTTTTAGTCAAGATGAAGTCCTAAATTATTCCTTTTTATTTAATAATTGTCCCTTCTTATTCTCTTGCTAACCAACATACATCTTCTTTTGGTGTCTGAGATGTCCAAATTATTAAAACTAAACTTCCTACTCGCCCTGAATAATACAAGTGCAGCAGTCACCATTAAACATCTGTCAGGTGTTGCCCTATTCCATCTGAAATATCCACCAAGGATTTAGTATTCTGATTCTAATCCTAAGGAGTGGCACAGACCACAAGTGTTTGGGTTTGTTGTTCGTATCCAACAGAGGAGAATACCTCAGTGCCCCTAGGAGAGGAGCCAGGATTTAATAATCTTTCTGCATGGATTATTTGACTTCTAATTATTTCATTTTTATGGGCTTCCCCCAACCCTGATCCTCCTCATCCTGACCAAAGTGAACATACATCTTTACAGCCCCTGCTTGTTCCTGCCAGCATTATGGGAGTGGCATGTGCTCAACCTTTGTTCAAAGCCAGGTACTGCAGCTGGGGTGTGCAGATGCTGCCAGTGCCAGGGCACTGGCAGCTCTGGACAGTAAAGCCCTCTGGATGGGTGGCACAGGATCCACACAGGTGGGTTATTCCGGGCAGCTCAGGCAAAAATACATCCATTGTTCAGCAGTCCCCAGAACAGCTAATCTTGTTCCCCTGTGCCAACTGCTGTCCTATTAAATATGTACTTTTCGTAGACCTAGTTCCGCAAATTCCGTGCGATACGTCAAGATCAGTAAAAATAATGTCATTTATAAACAGCTCCTTCTCCTTCTTCCTCTCTTCTCTGCCTCCCTCCCAACATATGCCTGTGGGAAGGGTGAACCCTGCCTTGTCACACTCTTTGTCCGCTTCACTCTAGACCAAACAACAAGGCTTGAAAGGCATAATGGTGGTGAGCAGTTGAAGGCAAAAAGAGAAGGGAAAAAACAATAAAAGGGAAGCAGCTGTAAACCTGATGGTTCATTTACAGCTCACCCAACATGGTCTAGAACCACCAAATACATTTCTGCTGCCCGGTGTGTAGTTATTGAATGCCCTACCCTTTTTGTACTCACATGTATTTTCCACAAGGACTCGCCTTCCATTTTATTTAATGTAGCCCATTGATTTCAAAACTTGACATAAAAAAGGCCCCTCTGGGGCCTCACAGTTATAGCAAGCTGTGGAATCTCTGTAGCAGACATTTTGACAGAGGCTTCCTGCCACACAGTGAGTTTCAATTCTGCCAGGACACTGCTATTGTGGGGTGGTACAAGGACTGTGTACAGAAATGTACCACTGGCTTTGTCTGCCTCTGCCATCTACTGTCACACCAGCTGGAGACTTGGGTTTCCAACAGGACACCTGGACTCACCTTGCAGGGACTGTGTAATTTCAAAGCCATCTGGGTGCTGGAATAATTCTGATCATTCACGTCATAGGGAAACCCTGAAGAACAAGATGGCATTTGTGTGCTGTCCTCTTTTTTTGTTCTTCTACCTTTCTGCTCATGTACTGTATATCAGATTTGCAAAGGGTTGTCATTCATAACAGTAATCTGGCCAATCCTGTAAAAACTTCCTTTTAACAGAGATAATTCAGTCTACCAGTTCTTTAACTAAATAGGATTAATTAGCAGGAAGCCAGCTGCCTAATTCGCCACTGACCTGTAAAACCTGATAAGAATGAGGTTACTGGACATAATAGACCTATTTAGGAGTTTAGGTCAAACTCTAATAACAGAAAACATAAATTAAAGATCAGTCTGATATAATAAAATTCTGGGGTAACAAAATATTACTTATTAAAGAGAGATCTAATCTTTAAAATAGTGTGCTCAGTATACTCAAAAGTACATTCCTTCCAAAACAAGCAATTGCAACATCTAAGCACAGTCAGTGGACACCAGACTTTGACATTCAAACCCATCAAGCTTTTATATCCTTTCCCCCCAAGTTTGTTATATAAAGCTCACTTTTTGTGGCCTTAAGATCTCACAGGAGCTTCACATTAGGAAAACCTTGGTTCATGTTTCAATGCATAAGAACCGGTGCTCCTCTGAGCTTATCCTGAGTAATTGTCTTGATTAAAAGAAGCTTGTCTAAGGATTAGAAAAAATATATAGTGTGCATATATTTCTATAGCTCCTCAATTTTCCTCCAACATCTACCTAAGTTTTCACTACTTTTTTTACTGAAAGCAATTGTTTGCAAATGACAGTCTCTGTTATTAATACACATGTGCATCTGTATCATTTCTGCCAAAACAATATTCCTGTTTTCCCACAGAATCTCTGATTTCTTCCCCAAAATTATGTCTTTCCTCTTCTCCACATTAAGTAAGGAATATCAGGCAGGGTTTCTGTTGATTTACCTATAGTAAATCACCTTATAGTGTGCAAACTATAGTTTGCAAATATAGCAAATTGCAGTGTGCATGATCTTTCAAAGAACTTGGCACAGAACTGCTTACAGATCAGAAACAACACCTGAAGGCACTCTTGGAAACTAACTGGACCTATTTTAAAACCTTGCAGTCATATAAAAACCAGACACAACATCTGAGACAAGGAACTCAAAAAAAAATTCTGATTTTCATGTATCAGGCCAATTTGTGCTTCTGATCCCAAAACAGAGAGAAGATGATTGCACCTTAGCTACCCATCTGGGAACAAGAAGATTTTCCTCTTTAATTTCTTTTCCCCCTTTTATTATTCCCTCCATCTTCAAAGCCTTCATGTAGTAACTGGCTAGTGTCCCACCTTTGCTTGGCAAGGAAGTTTGAACATATTTCTTCAGATAGCCAAAAAGGTTGTTATGGTTTGGAAGAAAATATTTCTTCTACCCAGGAGCTCAGCACACCATGTTCCCATTTCTCCAGCCTGCTGCCAGTACTGAAAAGTGAGATTGCTTTTCAAGCCCACAGCTCAATAATGAACAGTTTTGTGAGTCTACTACAAAAGATCAGGAAGCCAGACCCACTTTTTTATTTAATATACAGAGCCAGATTCTCAGCTGGTATAAACTGAAGCGTCTCTACTGGTGTGAAGGAAAATATACTGATTAACACCTGCCAAAGTTCTGCTCTACATATTATGTTTGCAGAGTCAATGGCATAAATCATGGAAAATGTACTTAGTTTTTCCATTTTCCTCCAGTACACTCTGGGAAAACATGGTACACTTTAATAAAATGCTAAAGATTCAATTAAAAAATGTAGGGCCAAAGTGCTTACAGAAAACTCAAAAAATATTCTAGCACAATTCATCACAATTACCTCCACAGCCACAGAGACAATGGGATGAATAGTTCCTCGTCTAGAATTTTTCCTCCTGTCTAGTATTAATATGCCAGAGCTGGATGTGTGAAACGAGGGATGCACGCACACACGATACACTCCTTCTCATTAGGCACTGCTGTCATTTTCTCTGGTATACAGGGCTGAGGCTACTGGAATTCCTATTAGTTCAGGCTATCCAAATGACCAAATGATTCATCCACAGAAAAGGAAAACTTTTAAACTTTGCCTGTCTTTTAGAGAACATTATTTGTAAAAAGTGTTGCACATAGGAAATAAAAAACATATTTTGCTAACTTTTATTGAATTAATCTGTCTTTCAGAATAACACTGCAGAAACAACATATATGCACCTTTAAACAGGTAATGTCAAGGGTTGTTAGAGCTGAAGACTGACATTGTTTTTTAGTCTCATATTGAAGTTCATATCTTCAGAATCTGCTACTCATGTAACATTTTGGGGTATGGATGCAGCTTTACAAAAAGTAATGCTATTTGGTGGTATATTATTAATGCTTTGCTTTGATTTTTTTTAAAAGTAGACATACAAATCACTGCAACATTCACAGTGAGTAAACAAGTACTCCCACGCTGCCAGAGAAGACAGGGATATGTGCAAGCTGATAGCACAGCTAGTTTACTTTGAACTTCAGATTAAATAAGCTTTTTATTTACCTTTTCATAGCTATCTGAGATGGTAAAATCAGAAGGAAGAAGGAAAGACAAAGCTAGGTAAGGGAAATTTTGAGAAAGACTGTGGATAATTTTTTCCGGTCACTCCTGCCAGCTTGGGATAGGGGAAGAAGAGAGTGAAGACAGAAAGGGATTATCCTCGTGTTGCTATAGTCTGTCCACAAGCAGAGAAAACCCTTCCAACAATGTGTTGAAATGGATACACTCCCAGGATTTCCAGTTCCTACACACATATCTCTGTCATCCTAATTAAAAAAAAAAACCACAAACAAACTGTCAATGACATGAAGTCTCATTGCTTGAGATTAATCCTCCCCTCCATGCTCCAGTTGTTCAGGCTGTAACTGGAAAAGGTTTAGTAGCCTTTGAGAAAATCCTGGCTATGCCAGATGCAAAACCAACCTTAGAGAAGGGCCAGGAATTCAGAAGTGACTGAAGTCTGCTATGTGTCTGGTTCATGCAGTGCCTCACATTTAAAATGATTATTTGCCTCGTTCCCACTGTTATGAGCAGGACTCAGACAGCTTGGTGAATTTGTTTGTGCCAGCAAGGCCATCCGTGATTATCTGGGCCTTGCAAGCTGAACTTCTATTGTCCAGGGCAGCACCATGCCCCAAGTCACAGCCAGGACTGGTAAACTGAATCAGCTACTGGGAGACCTTTTGCTGGTGTCAGCAACTCCCCACTTCTCTTTGTGCTCAAACTGTTGTACAAGCTCCACAAAAGCACAGGTCCCCATCCTCCCCCAGGATGGCCCATGCCTCGGAGACATCCTCTCAATGCCCTGAGGAGAGATATCCACCCCAAGCTCCTCCTGGGGACTATTGGGGCACATATATAGCAACTAAATACTCGGTCCAAGACCTGGTGGGGAGTTTGGACCTCCACGGTGGTTTAGCTTCAGAGATACACACAGCTGTTTGAGAGTCACTACTCCAGCTCCTTCACATCCAACTCCATTTTTTTTTTTTTCCTTGCTGTCCAGGAGATATTACATTTGTCAGCTCTGTCAGCACCAAGGTTTTATTTTCCCATTTTGTTCTTCCCCCTTGTTACCCGTTCATCTGTTTTCCTCCTGCCGTTTCTCTGCCCTCGTGAACTCAGGAGTCTGGAACTAACACTTATTTCAAAAGTGGTGGTGAAGCCATCAGCTGAAAGCAGATTTTTTTTCCAAGCCTTGAACATCTGTCAGCAAACATTACGGGGGAGTGCTTGTTACCATAACAGGTTGTGTGGAAAAACACAGCCGTGTCTCTCTCATCTCCCCAGTCTTCCTTGGATTTGATAAACGGAGACTGTCCTTCATCTAAGACCTACAAAGTGCGTAAACAGAGATCTTTATCAAATCAAAATGAGGGGGCTAGGGAGTAGGCCATACAGCTAAAGAGACTACAGACTGAAAAAATACCCTGCTCTGGCTGGCTTAAATGACAGAAATCATTGCGGCATGCTGCTGCTATCAAATCTACAAGACATAACCTCATTTATTACTCATCATGTTGCCAGTTATGAGAAAATGAATGAAAATAGCAAACAAAATGAAGTTTCAAAAGAGAAGTCGCAGGAACAGGTGTGTGGGGTACCCCTCTGGGCATGTGCTGGCGGCTTGTAGGATAAGTTCTGGCCCAAAGCCTTGTATGTGAGAAACCCCAGTGATGAAAGGTTGTCAGAGTATACAAACCCTTTAACACATCTGTTGACCTGTATCAGTCTCACACGAGCCTTTCATTTACTTGCCTTTTTTAATTCGAGATACAAGGTGCAAAGCAATAACCTGCACAAGTTACTACACCCAGGAGAATAACAACAACCCCATCTCATGCACAGGAGCAGCCCTGGGTTTTAACTGTAAGGTATGTGACTAAGCATAGTTTATTTAACCTCAGTGACCTTTCATGAAGGTGCTCTGTGTTCTGCTGCAGCAAAGGAAAAGTAAACATTGTTAATTTATTAAAACCATTTATCTTAGGGTGTAAATGACCAATACCCTCCAGGCATCACTTCTTGCACACACACTCTGAGTTTGCACTTGCACAGCAAGTGTTTTGATTTAGAAAAGATATTTCCCCCAAATTCAAAGCCACTATGGTAGTTTGCCAGAGTACTTCACAGAGTACTCTGCTCCTCCCCACTTACAGGTATGTTGCAAAGGACATTGAGACCAGTGTGTGACTTTCTACCCACTCCACTGGGCTTCAGATCAGGATAACGACGCCTTTGTTTCTTTGACTCCCCAGAGAATTTGGCACTAGCCCTACCCAAATGTGGAAATTGCCTGATAAAGGCTGACTGGAAATTGCGTGATCTTGGCTTAGAGCAGCTGTCTTTGCCATGCCAACATTCAGCTTTTTCTGTATGCTTGGTTAAATAGGGGAGCTTGCTGTTGATAGTGTTTTTACTGATATATGTTTGCTGTCGTAATTTTCAAGAACTGGGCTCCTGAACTATGAAATGTGGCACAGGGGAGCTCTAGTAGAGATTATTGCTCCTCAAGAGTGCAACCAGACTTGGGACTGTGTGGAAACAACAATGGGGAAGGAAGGTGGCAGAGAAGGAAAGAGAGATGGCAGGGAGGAACAGAATATCCCTGACCATATTAATTCCTCTTCTCACTTACTGCTTTCTGGACAGTATTTTTGTAACTGGACTTCCATCATACCAGCAAAGTTCACCCACTTGCACTGCTCTCTGTGTCCCAGTGCCAGAGAAGTGCTAACATTAGTAGATGACATATTTGTTTTGCACTGTGCGTGCCATAAATAGCACAAAGACATTACCATGTTCTGGAACTGATTTTGTCCAGTTGCTGTTGCTGTTGTATGAGGCAAAAATTTTAAATAACAGTGCAAAATGTGGAGGAAGCATGTGACCTTTTCACCCAGGTGCTGTACCTATGTGCTACCTGCTCCCTTTTTCCTGAGCCAGGTAGCAGCAAGCTGGACTTCAGGTTTCAGTGCCTGATTAGATCTGTAGCACTACTGCAGGTGTCCAGGCTGTGCTCAGCATTGGTAAGTGCCACTCCACCCTAGGTGGAGGTTTAACCACTTCGGCAGCCAACTTCTGGGGCAGCATTAGCACCTTGGTGCTGGTGCCTCTGAGCAGCACAGTGCTGTTAACTTTTATGCCTCTTCCATCGAATTTTCTTAGCCTACATGTGTGATGGAGCAGTCAGTTGCAGACTCTATTTCCAGGAGGGGTCATTAATCCATTCCTTCCTTGGCCCAATGAGATGGATATACAATACTGTTACGGTATCTGTATTTCCCAAACTGCTTTGCCTTTCTTCTCTATGGTGAGCTCTCCAGCCAAGGTAGCACTTGGTTCCCTGTGAACAGCCCTTCAGCCACCAGGCAGAGCTGTCCTCAATGGGAGTGTCCTCAGTGAGAGTGAACAAAGCCCTCTTTTTGCACCTGTGTTCTCAAAATTTCCTTGTCAGGCAGAAAAGAAAATGCATCTTTGATTTTTTGTTTTCCCCACGACGTCTTAAATGATAAAATAAATTCTAGAAAAAGTTAAATTTGAAAGGCTCGGGAGGATTGACAAAACTTCTGTCTCCCATCTTTTTGTTGCCTCCAGATAGGTGAGAATTGAATTTTTACACTGGATGCCAGAATCAGTTTTTTCAGCAGAAATCCTTTGACTGAGTGAAATATGCAAAATCAGACAGTTTTCTGCACGGGAAATAAATGAATCATTGCTGCTTTTATGGCTCATTCTGTTTATTAAAACTGCTGGGCCAAGATTTATTTTTAATGAACTCTGATCAGTCACAGCCAGTGATTTCACAATTCATGTTAGTACTGTAGGCATTTGTTGCACTGCAAACAGCCCATTTGCTTATTTTCTGGAAGATTTTTTCGTCTGAATTGAAACTGGTTACACAGACTTCTCTGGGATTTTTCAGGCTAAGTATATTTGTTCCCATGGATAAAAGCCATATGTCAGAACCCTTTATTGTCACCAAAGCAAAAAAATCTCGCCTTTATTCTGCTGAGTCTTTTCCTCCTCTTTTTTTCTTTACTGTGTCTTGACATCCTGCCTCATTAAACCATACTTCATCCTTGTGTTCTCTCTAATATGAATGTGTGTGTATAAGGGAAAACACATACTTTACAGATGGGAAAAGATAACATATAAATCAAATTGTATGCCAAAACATGGACAGTCATAATGAAAGTTGTAGAATCATGTCTGCATTATGTCTTCCATATAAATGGAACTGTGAAGTAGAAATCAATGTGCTCAGTCCTTGACCAAAAAAACCTAAAATTCTGCAAAAGTTTGTCATTGAAACTGGACATTTTGTACTGGCTTTTAGAATGGTAAGCTGTTGCAAAGCAATGCGGAAATGCTGCACAGTGGGGCTGGGCTGACACAAGCCCGGTGCCTAGCCAGCAGCACTGCAGCCAGTGCCTTTGCTTCCTGCCTGTGTTCCCTGGGATCCAGGAGAATAAACCCACTCACTCCAAAGAGGTGCTTTCTTTGATTTTCTGAAACAATTTTAAAGCAGCTGCTGGAAGATGATTAAAGAAAGTATTTCAGAAATGGCTTCAGATGAGGTGAGGATCACACTGTGTGGTGCTTGTTTGGACCTGGCTGCAGGTGCTGATGAAAGTTCCCAGCTGAGGATGGGTGGCCAGCTGCAGGGCTTCCCTCACAGCTCAGGTAGCCCCATCTCAGTACTCTCATCCTCTCCTAGAGTGCTATCAAAGGGACATCACTCTTTAAAGAAACAAACTGTACTACAACTCTGCAAAAAGCACTGCTTTAAGAGGATGTTCTTGCCAAACCTCCCTTATTTCTTTTCTCTTGCCTCCTCCTGGTACAGTGTAGCCTCATCCTTCATGGGAAACCATGGCAGCTGGATCATTCGATGCAACAACTGCTGTATTTAGTCATTCCCCACACCTTTTTCCCTTGTTTACTGTCTCAGTGTCTGTGCTGAGGTTGCCTGCACAGCTGACAGCAGTGGGATCTAATGGTGTAACAAAGGGGGACAGGATTGACACATGGATAATTCATCTCGTTATCTACTCAGAGGCTGAATTGTAGCCAAGCTACAAGTTTGGAGGATGTTAGAAGTTTAAACTCCTTTACCTCCACTGTAGAGTCAAATACCTGCTAGACTTCAGCATTTATAATGTTTTCTGTGACACAAAGGTTATCCACTAGTAATTTGAGTAAATTCTCAGACAACGCAGTCCCAGCCTCCCTGTGAGGAGCCTGGCTTTGTCTAGGCCTCAAGCAGTGATTTGTCACCTCTGTATCTGGGAAGATGGGCTGGAGTGGTATTCAGAGCAGAGTGGAGTTTCCAGCTTGCCTCTGAACTATGGTCAAGGTACAGACACCTTGTTAGAGGCGTGGATTGCACTCCACCTTCAACATCTGGCCGTCATCACCCTGAGATGCACAGAAACATCGGCTCCCCAGGCAAAACCCGAGTATCTGGGATTTCTTGCTTGTCACTTGGGCTTTGTACTAGTTTGCATTTATCTAAGACTACCAAATCAGTCGGTTCTGCAAAATGACTTTCAAAAGAAAACTTACAAAAACATTAAAATACTTAAGAACCTATGAAACACAAATACTTGCACAGCAGAAACTTATTAAATAGATAGATTAATCTATCTAAAACACTAATATTTGCTTTTACATGGTAGTACTCTAGCACTTTAGAGATTTGGGAAAAAAAGCATGTTGACAGCAAAATGCATGGCCTTGTTTGTACTACAGAGAATAATGCCTCTCTTTTCAGACACCAAATCAGAGACAATCTTCTGTTTTGCTTTTTAACATCAGTGCATGAGGAGTTCACTTGATATGGGAATACTCAGACCTGGCTAAATTCTGATTTATTCTTACTCTGCTTTCACGAAATGTAATTAACAGAAACAGAGTTTTTCAGCCTTTCTTTTCTAAGACATTTCACATTGCCTCTCAAGGAAAACTCCACGTTTTTCTTTTCTCTTTTTAGAGTTTTCAGAGATAAGTTTACTTTTTAAAATATTAAAACAGACAGTATGAATTTCATCCTGAGAAGTTGCTGTGGGTGCCAGATCCACAGCTGTAGCCACAGGGTGATCAGATGTCCAAGGACGAAAAGGAGGACAACTCCTTCTGCTTAGTGGGATTGCAGGACTGACAATACACCAGCACTCCGACAAAGCAACGTATGGCCAGAGTAAAAACCACTGCCATTTTTGGCACTCCTCCCAGAATAGCCTGTTAAAGTCTAAAGGCATAGGGTGCTGAGAAGGAGTAACGCAAACGGAATCGTTCCTGACGCACATGCAAATCATCACTGCCAGGTTAAGGGATAGCCCTCCTAAACCTCTTCTCACGTGGGTAAGTCCCTCATCCCCTGGGTAATCCCATTAACTTCCTCAAAGATCTATATTTCCAGACAGTCAAAGAGCCCAGAATGTTTATATCTATGGTCATTTTTCAAGTTGGGAAATGGAGAAAGATCATATGGGTTTTTAGGGAATACGGGTCATCAGGTAGAGAACAGCCTCTGTACTGGAAATCTGGACTATGACAGTTCTCTCAAGGTTAATGGTGGCTGTGTTTGACCTGAATTAATCCCTGTTTGGCAAATACTGTATCTGACTCAATGAGAGAAAGGTCAGAAATGAGGAAAAACCTTGTGCTGTGAGAACCTCATCAGTTTTTTATTACAGGGTTCATAGTTCTCTGTTGTCTGAGATAGATGTAACTTTTGGCCAAGTCAGAAACTCCAGTTCTCACTTGTATGCCCAGCTTTGTTTAGAGAACAGAACAAGTTCTCATAAACTTTTCAACAGAACTCAACTAAATTTTAAATATGTAACAAACCAGCTGAGTTTTGGGTGGAAACCTCAAATCTGGAAGTATTTTTTATGAAACATGCAAACCTGTTTTAAAACAAACATTTCAACACTGGAGTAGTTGGGCAGCTTAATAGACCTAACTTCCTTCTCTATTAAATGAACTGCTTACATGGGACAATTAGTCTGAGACTGCAAACAAAACTAAAAAAAGGCCAAAACTGCTTTCTCCTTTCCCTGTCTTTTCAAAGCATTGCTTGTGAGTTTTACAGAAATCCATAGGAACGTACACAACTGTTCCAATGCTCCCCACTGCTTTTTTGTCTTCACTTCTGCAAATTGATTTGCTGCTTTATTATTTGCCTCTTAATATCACAAGGACATTAATTAAGGCTTTAGACTTCCCTTCTCACCAGGTTTAACAAACAAGTGTAGAGACTAGAAGCTCATTAGCTCAAAGTGGAACATTTTACTACTCGGAGCCAAGTTTCAGGCTGATCCTTTTGAAAACACTAGCATAAAAAGTGCAGTTTTGTAATGGAAATCTGAACACTTGGTCTTTTTTCTATATACTACAATGATAAATTAGTGTCCTGTTCTTTCTCAGTTTCTGTCTTAACTCTTAATTTTATAATTATCAGACAAGCTCCATATGACTTCAAGGCAATGAACATAATTTATTTGTGGTTTGATCCCAGAAACCTCATTCAATTAAAACTACTGTTTCCTGGGAGACTTTGCCAAGCAAGGGTTCAGGACAGACTCTGAGAATCTTCTCAAAGCACAGGGCTGAGCAGTCTCCATAGCGTAAGTGGTGGTCACCAACAGAGCTGGCTGAGAATGAACTCAGTAAAGGGTGTCTCATCATCATCCACATGTCCAAGCTTTAAAACAAAAGGAGGATCCAAGGTGGCACTTATGATCAGAAAAGTGAGCAAAAACGACCTGGACCAGGATAATAGGCTGACACCAGGAGCCCTGGATTTCAATACTGGAAACCATGGGTTCCTGGTCCTCACCAGACAGAGAAGACACTTCTGTATGTCTTTGTGCAAGCCAAAAACTCTGGCTATTGACAAGTTTTTTTCTTAACAAATTAATTATACCTCTTTCATCCTAACGTAGAAAGGGTCTATGATCTTGCTATGCACTGGAGGCAGCATGTCTTCAGTCCATGGTTTAGTTGTCTCTCGTGTAAGCAAAGTAGCTAAGAAAATTTTAAGGTGCATCAGCGACTTCTTTTGCGATGATCTTTTTGGTGCTTTCAAGGCAGCATTTGTCCAGCATTTTCCTCTTGGCATAACAATGCAGTTTAGAATCTGGATCGGAGGGGTTGGGTGTCTGAAATTGTTTTAGTTGCAGAAGTATACTGACAGTGTAAAAATGAGAACTGTGAGATAATTCAGTCTTGATAAAAAGTCACACATTTCAGTAAAAGCATAAATATTTTGACTGTAGTTGGCATAATTTCTTTTGGAACAAATAGAAACAATGCCAGTGTGCAGAACAGCAGTGACCCGTCACAAGTGATACTTTGCTGCCAAAAATCAACTCCGCTTTTCCTTTCTCCACCACAAATACTGTCTGGGTGATTTTAAAATCCCAATAGTTAATTCCGCTTGACAAACAATACTAAGAAATCCTGACAAAACTGTGGTAATGCAGCCTTATCGAGTGACATGACAGTTTAGCTGGGATGTTTCTGAATCAGTATTTAAGTGCTTTGATCAGGAGATGTGCAATAAATGTCCAAAAGAAGCAGTTTCAGCAGGCTATTGATTGCTTGAGCTGTGCGGGGGGTGCGTTAGCAGGACGGCAGACCCAAGAGGCCTTTCTGAATAATTGTTCAACACTGACAGATAACCGGTGGTGGGAATATAAGGCACCAACTCGTCTCTGAAATAACAGAAGACAACAGCCTCAAGCTCAAAAGTATTTACCATTCCCAAATGAATTTCTTCAGTTAGCATGCTGTTGCATGCTCTAAACCTGCCTCTAAACCTGCCTTGTTGCCCTTTGTCAGGTTAGACACTGATTTAAAACATGCCAGAAAGAGGCCAGAGAAAATAATCTGAAAATGACCAGCTGCCTTTTCTTGTGCACATGTCCAGTGGCACTCAAGGAGATCCTCAAGAAATTAAAGCACAGAGCAGCAGTTTCCTCTGCTCTGGCATGGGGCAGCCGTAGGCAGTTTACCTTTCCACTCCCCAGTTTGCTTGTGGAAAAGCCAGAAAGACTGGAGATTGTTGTCTCATCCCACACAGAGACATGCACAGAGGATGCTTTCAGTACAGCTGCTGATGTGCAAATAGATGACCGGCAAGAAAATTCTGTTCTTTGCTTAGGTTCCCTTTGAGCCACAGAGAACTGATCATGTTGTTCTGGCTGCTCACTAAGCATGGACACTCAGATCTAGACACAGAAGCAGAATATTACTCAACTTGAAAAACTCAGTGCAGGACCTTCCTAGGTCTTAATCCCTGCTCCTGTTTTTGAAACAACTCATCCTCTCTTTTTTACTTTTCTGTACTTAATGAGAGTTTTTCTTGCCCCACCTAGGCTAATTCTGTTTAAATATTTATTTCATCAAGTATTTATTTTATTGATTTATATCGTACAATATGTCAGAGACCTGGAAGGAATACTATACAAAATTAAACCCAGTAAAATATTTTTTAAGAGTGATTAAAGACCTCTTTCTGCTGAACTTCAGCAACCAAATGAGTGTCATTCACTGCCTTTGTACTCAGAGTCTTCAATTTGTGAATAAGTAGATTCCTGTCTCTTTACAATATGATGATGCAGAAAATTGAATTTAATGGAAATTACTTTGGGAAAGATGGATTATATCTGTTGAAGTTAACTTGGTAAGGTTGCCATCAGAAAGTTCTACTAGCATAATTTTGCAGCTGGGCCTGAGCTCCATCACTAGCTGGAGACAGTGTCAAAAATAACCTTAAAGATCATCATGGAATTTAATCTATTTCCTAGCATTTAGTATAGATATAAGTTTATAGTATCTGGGCAGTCAATCTCTGAAAATCCTATGGCAATCACTGAATACTCAAAATAAGTCACAATTATATTGTCTGAATTCTTTAGTCAGTGGGAAAAACCCAGTTAAAACTGATGAATCTGAAAGTCTGGCAGCTTTGGAGAAAGCCAAATACTCATGCCTGAGTACAAATTTGGGTGCTAACTCACAAGCTGCAGTTTCAAACCAGTGAAATAATGGTTGGGAGGGAGGAGTTTCTGCAGTCAGCAGCGGGAATTGCCACAATCACAGGGAGAGGAAAAAAAGCATCTCCTCTGAGAAGGACTGTAGGATATTCAGGTCAGTAATCATCCACTTAATCTCATAGACTAAGTAAGCAAAAAAGGAGAAAATATGTTTCTTCTTTGTGCTGACAAAATATGTACCTACAGTTGCGTGGGCATCACAACTGATAGACAGCAGCTAATGAACAACCACCCAGTATGAACAGCCAAGACAACCCTAACTTCTGAAGGTCCCTGATTAATCCCAGCTTGTGTCCTGTAACAGAGCACAGAAGAACCTCCATCTGTAACGAAGATCATCTTCCGTGACCTTTTAGAAATTACTAGTGGATGCAGATGCAAAATCCGAGCCCCTTATTGAGGGACTTGGTTTTGGTAGGTTGATCGGTGCTTCCTGAGAGTGAAATGTCTTTCAAGTGCCCCAAGCTGAACACCAAACACCATTAATCAGTTCTAAATTATAATCCAAACATGTAAAACAGACGTGCACAAATGGCTACATACATGTACTTGTCGTCCCATCCTTGGAGTGGATTTGTAGTGTGTTCATATGGGAGAGTTAAAATAAGACAATGATTATTTAAATCAAGTGTGAACTACACAAACACTGTCGACTAATTCTGAATAGCTACAGTACTGGCTAAAATAATTGTTTGAGGATTGGAAGGATTAGTTGTTGAGATATAGTATAAACAGATCCCAGCAACAGTGCAATTGCTCAGAGGGCTTTGCTTCAACACACATGCTGTGGCTGCAAAATGTACACAGAGCATAAGGCATGGAATATATATGCAAAGGCAATGGAATCAGTGGCTGGATGCTGGATTTCTCGTCTAACAGAACACGAGTATTCCGAGTAAGAGATATTCACCTCTTCAGGTTTATTTCATTCTTTCTCAGGCTGGTATGGCAAGCCTAGAAGACAGCATGTTGGTTAACCTGTGCCAGAGATACATTCAGCCATACCTACTCTACTTAATCCTCATTCTCTGCAAGGCTGGACAGTGAGGGAGAGGCAGCCGTGTCCAGCTGCAAAGAGCAGTGCTCGGCTCATGTCACGTAAACAACAAGAAAGGATTGCATTGGAGGTGACCTAAGACCTCTCTGGATCTATTCACATACATGTGCTTTTTTGGAACAGAGCTAAATCCTTGGAGATAAAGTGTCCATGTGCAGAAAGGGTCTCTTTCTTGTTTGATCTTACAAGATGTTACTGTTAGTAATTGCAAACAACCCACACCCCATATTTAGTGTATTTTTTGTTAGCTTTAACCTGTCTGAAATGCCTGGAGCCCGGTTGTTTTTGGCATAGACCTGTGGTGCAGCACTGCATGGGTGAAGGGCCTGAGTCCAATAGGTCTCGCAGGAGTAAATTTCCTCTATGAAGAGCATATACAACAAAGTACAGAGGATTGCAAATACTCACGTGCAAACTTACCGAGCTCTGAAGGGGCATCTATTCCCAATGAAATACCAATGTTTGTGCTCTCAGTAGGCAGAGAGTAATTCCATTCCTTTTTAGTACTTCGTTACAATTATAGAGAGGCTTTTTGGGTTTGGATTTGCTTTTAAAAGCCATTTGGTCTCCACTGTTCGCGCCTGTCCAGTTAGATTATCTTTTATTGCGTAAGGGTACATAAAAATTTGAAAAACAAATGGAAATTCAGCTATTAGCACAGTTAGAAAAAATAAAACAACACAAACCCTGGACGTTTTAAGCATCTCTTTCATCAGTCCACCCTCTTGTGTTGGACTGTGACCAATGAAATAACGTAGAACATCAATCTTTTTCAAAAAACAATGTAATTCTTGCAATGTCTAGATTGCTTCTGGGATTTGAGACTGTTTACTACAGTTTCTTAATTGTTAAGACAGTGTTTATATAAATGAAAATATTTATCTAGGTTACTGCTGTTAAGTACCCGCTGAGAAACATTTTGCATTTATAGATGACCTTAAGCAACAATAGCAGAACAAATTACTAGCAGGCAACATTTGGGATAGGCACGAAACCCTATATAAATCTAAAAAACAATAGTCCAGATTCTGCTGTGAGGGACCACCTGGTCCTCTTAGTCACACAGCTTTAATTCCCATTAGAAACATAGAATTTTGTCTTTGGATTACAATGTTCAACCACAGAAATTAAACTACAGCGACTTTTCTGACAAGCAGCAATGCTATTTCATGTCATCACTAACAAGTTTTATAGAAAGTTACTGTCTATCCTTTTAGGCAGAGTTGAGGAACTTTTTTAGCATTCCAGTATACACAATTATGCAATAACAGCACAAAAATAAATTAATATCAACTTACCTCCTGTGAACTACTATGATATTGTAGGGCTGGATGCCATATGAAATAAAGTAATGACTACATTTATACCAAGGGATGGAGATTCATTAGCATTATAAAAGGATTTGCCTGGATGAAAAGAATAAAGACAGTTAATCTAAGCATTTTAAGTGGACTAGTAAAACTTTTTTACAACAGTGAGCAGACAGTAATGATGAGAATTAAAGCAGTCCTCATTAAAATTAATTTGTTTCTCTTCCAACTGAGCTTTCAACTGATGATAAATAAGAACTTGTTTCCCTTTTGCAAAACTTAAAGAGAAAGACAGTGTTTGAGATCAAGTTATAGGCAGACAGTGCTTTAGATCCACTTCTTAGATGCATGCTTTCTGGCTGAAACAATGAAAAGACAAGGGGAGAAATTATGTACACAGATTTGTTTATCTGACGGACATACAATTGCCATGAGTGTTCTTGGGAAATGGTGATGTTGTTTTTATTGTTCTTCAGTCAAGAATAAACTGTAGTTTCAGGATGGCAATCAGAGAGCTCAAAGCAGCTCATGCATAGCCAAGAGAAGGCATGGAAGCAGCACCTACATGCCCATCTCCATCATTCCAGCACAGAACTGCTCTCCCCAGATCACTTTGCAGGATACTTTTCTCCTTTCCTGAAGTACCAGCTGGAGATCCAAATGTGCATGCATGTGTGTGCCTGCAGGAGTAGCCCACGCAGGCTTTGCCCTCGCCACTTCATGCTTCTCTGCCACCACTGCCAGCACAACTGCTTGTGCAGCACCTGCATGGGCCAGCTGGGCAAACCAATCAGGATAAACCAGCCGAAAAAAAAGAGTATCATTTCCCAGGCCGGTTTGTTCCTCAGCCCACAGTAGACAAATCCTAAAACATGCTGCTGGCACTGTGGGCCGAGGGAAGAGAGGAAAAGAGGAGAGGTGGCAGAAGGTGATGGCAGCTGCCTAGATGGCAGTGCCCAGTATCAGGAGCCTTTCCAGCTCATTGTCATTCTGTTTTCATCTCAGTGCTTCTATTTTTAATCTCTCATGCCACCACACACTTCCAAGCTTGGCATGACACCAGGGATGTCTTTATTGACCATATGCATTTGTGGAAAGTCATCACACTCACACCTGTAATTATCATGTGGCTCTTCTATCATAGAATCACAGAATTGTAGAATCATTACCATTGGAAAAAACTTACAAGACATTGAGTCCAACCTTTGGCTGAACACCACCACATCAACTAAACCATATATGGACCACTCCTCTAGTGTCATAAACTGCTTTCTTCCCCTGAAATAAAGGAAAGGTATATACAATAAGAATTGCGTCATAGATGATGTAACATGACCAGAAAATGATGCCTAGAAGAAAATGGAAGTGTAAAGCTATTTAACACTCTTGTTTAGAAGACCTCCACTGGTTAAAACCAGTTGTTTTAGACTCTTTAAGTAACCTTGCTTTCTGAGACTGTCATTTTCTGAGAAAATATCGCACCCCAAAGAAGGCATTTTACAGAAAAGTCCTCTAGTTAAGAGATACATTTTTTAGTTATTAAACAATCCTGACAACATACTCCTCGCCACGAGGGTGGTCAAAGAATGTGGCAGGCTGCCCAGAGAGGCTGTGTTGTCTCCATCCCTGAGGGTTTTCAAAACTGGACTCAGCATGGCCCTGAACAATTTCCTGCCTGGAGCAGGAGGCTGGACTACTCCACCTTGCATTTTTTGTACGAGTCTGTGTTTTTCAGCTAGTTACCACATGGAGGAAGCACGCAGTTTATGCTGGCCATATGGCAGGCTTTTGGGCTTTAAAAAATGAAGAGCTCTTTCTTCAGCCCTCAGTAGTGACTAGTATATTGTTAAGCTTGCAAATGATTCTGACAGATTCCTGTCCTCAGTTGTCATAGAATCTCATATTTAGCCATGTCTAATTTATTGTTTCCTGGCTAGTAGCAGGCTGAAGGATGAGGACCTGACTGAAGTGGTTCAGACTTTCGTAGCTCTCGGAATCTCACTGAGGCATGTGAAATGGAAGTTGGCAACAAGCCCCTCAGAAGCAAATTCAGCTACTTCAGTATCCTGCTCAGGAACAGACACGAACATGTGTGCCACTTGGTCCCTGTTCTGGTCTCACAGAGCTCTGGATGGCACCTGCAAGGCCTTACTCCCCCCTGTCCAGCCTGATATAACATCTTTGCAACACTGCCGTCGGTGAAACTCATTTCTCAAGATCCCCCAAGTCGAACTGAAGAACTGCAAGGCGCAGTTCTCTGTCAAGAGACCCCGAAGGTCTGGCACTTCAGCAGGTCCGTCAGGAGGATTTTCAAGGGCCAACCTGCTGCCAGAGTGCTGTATCCTGTGTGGTACTTTGGCTACACTTCACATTTCTCTTGATACTCTCATGTTTCTTGTCTCTTACTGTCTTTTCACTTCTGTGTTTCCCATCTTTAATTTTTCACTTGTGCAAATAAACAAGGCATAGTGTTAATACTAATTAATTTAGCAAAATTGTAGCCTTGGCAAAAAGAGCTGTTTTCAAAGAGAACTGGCAGCAAAATCAACATGGAAGTTCTTCCTGAGCTGTCAAATTTGCCTTTGATCTTACTGGAGCTAATTTTTATTCACGAGACAAAAAGAAGACTCAAATGCAGAGCAATATGGCCAAGTTTACCTAGAAACTCTGTATACACAAGGAGGCAACCATACAATTCGAAGTAGGAAAAGTCTGACATGCTTCAGACATTGTGGTATTGAAGGGAGACAAATTTGCAAGAGAAGTAATGTGAAGGAATGAGCAGCCCAACACCAGCCTCTAACCACTATTTGTTCTGCACTTCTGCAACAAGAAATGAAATAGTTTGGTAACAGCCAAGAAAATCCTGGCTTGCACATCACCATATAAGCAGGAAATTCCAGTAATGAAAATATAATCCTGCAATAAAAGAACAAGCAGATAAAATAAGAAAAGCATATTTTCAGTTCTGAGGAAGGAAGGAGAATTATGTAGAATTGAAAACCTTTCTCGCACCTGTTAAATGCAGTAGCAAAATCTTGTAGTACATGACTTTTTTCCCCCTGAAGGGACTAATATACTTTAACTTTTTGTTATTGACAGTGACTGTTATAATAATTCCTTTGTTCACATCCTCATAACATTCTGGAAAAACAACTCACTTTGGGGACTAAAAATTCTTTAAATCTGGTCCCAGCCCAGAGACACTTCTAAAAATTTGAAAAAGATGCTGTCAAGTGTTTCTGAATTATGTGTAGATTTCTGTCAAAACATATATTTCTTTAAGATTTTCTTTCTTTTTTTTCTCATTCACAATTTACAAAGAGGCAATTTTTTTCTCATAAAATTTCTCTTCTATGCCTATATACCTTCATGGACAAACAAAGCATCTCTTTGTGAATGATTTGAAAATTATTTTTGTTTATGTGTTGCAGAATAGTATGTTAAAAATATCAAAAACTAAAGCCCTATGAAGTTAGAAATTTTAGAAGTTTTCTGTGTAAAGAAGTCCACTTTTCTAGATGTTCACCAGTTCAGAGGGGCCACGGTGGAATACTTTTGTTATTGAAATTAAAGTTTCTTTAAGGAGCTTGTAAACACTGGAGATCCTTTCCTTCCTGCAGAACTAGAAATTTTAGTGGCTATGAGTACACAACATACATCTGCACAGAAATAACATTTTTTCACTAATTGTGTCGAATTCACAAGGCCCATGCTCAGTGGAGCATCCCTAGGCTGGTAGGTGGGTGGCTGAGACTCCATTCCCTGCTTCCTGGGTCTGTAACACTGTAGTGTGGGGCAGAGGCAGTCTGGAAAACCTTGACAGGAGTGGTCTTCCAAAAGAGACCCAAAACGCTTTTATTTCCAGTGAAAAGTGTCTGTGATGCTGGAGCTGGAACCCTGCTCTTACTGTAAATGCCCTGTGATTTTCAGTGACCACAAGTGATGAAGATCTTAGTTTTAAATTTCATCTATAAGTTGGGACAGGTTCACCAAGATCAAAAGGAAATGCCAGAGAGGAGGCAGAGGGCCATGGATGTCTGGGAAAACTAGTCCTTAAAGAAGAAAAGAGCTGAAATTCCCCAAGGACTGTCTGGCTTTGTGCTTTGAATGCTGGTCACTTAAATTGGTCTCCTGGTGTAGCTGTATCTGCTATAGTTGCAGCAGATTGCAGTTGCTAAAGCATCTCCTGTGTGTGTACCCTTTCATTACGGCATATAAGCACAACATTTCCAGTAATTTAGAGGCAGCTAAAATCTCCTGTTCCTTGGAAGCTGCTTTCCCTGTAGTAGTTCACGCAGCATGAGCGGAGCAGTACAAACTGGAGAGAAGTACAGTAGTTACTATGTTAGAAGTTGATGTCACCAGTTAGAAGCTCCTAGTTGGCATTTCAAAAAAACCCTGTTAAAATTCAGAAAAGTAATACACAGAACTGCACTCAAAGTTCAATTAGAAGAAAAAAAACTCAAAAGACTGTGGTTTTGTCTCTCTCATTGAACTCCACTGTCAATTCGACAGTTTGTGTCTAGCCCACTGAAGACTTGTGATACATGGTTTTCCTTAGCATCCTTTGAAGCAATAACTTGGTTTTTTTAAGGTTCTGTGCCATGATACTCTTTCATAACAATTTGAAAGACGGTATGATTTATGACAAAAGAGGTCTAGAGTGAGCAGCTTGAAGCAACCAGATCCTAGTGATCTCATCATTTTTTCTGATTTTCAATGGTTTCAAGAATCATCCTCTACTGGAACTGTCTTTCATTAAAATGAGGTAAATTGCCAGCTTTCATTGTTTTGATAGAACACTTGAGAGTCTGAAGTGACTTCAGAAACCTTTAGGCAATTAAAAAAGAAAAAAATATTTTGATTCTCATGAAATCTTAAAGCAATCCCATGATTTCTTAGGATATGCTTCATGAGTTTTGTTCTCACACAGCCGGCAGTACTGTACTCTTTCCCTAACTATGCTGTGGCTTATTTTCTCCTTATTGGAATGAAATATTTTATACTTCAATAAAGAGTCAACCTTTGGAGTTATGCAATTATAAGAAAGAATGTTGGATCCCTCTTCCGTCTCCCCAACACTGCAGACAAAATCTTGAAAATATAAATCCTAAAAATTAGGGTATAAACACAAAAAAATCCCGAACCAAACACCAAGTAATTTGCTGCATTTTTCTTTTTGAGGAATTTCTTAATGCTTGTAACTTAGTCTTGTGGAAAACCAGCTTATGGTTTTTTGATGCGTGAGGTGAGTACTACTACTGGTTAGCACCCAAAAGAGGAATTACATTGTATTTTTATATTTGCAGTGCTTGAAAATGTAAAGCACTGTTTTCCAACAGTGCCACACGCTGTTTGTACTTTTATATCCCTTTATTATTTGTATTGCTGTAGAGTCAGAAAGCCTGCAGTAATCAGAAGTCCATTAGTTACTGTGTACAGCACAAGCAAGCCTCTTCCCTAAAGACCCCAGTTAAAACAGAATGCCATGGTCAACTCGTTCAAATAGGGAGATTTTTATTTCATCTATTTTTGATAGTGCAGGGATACCAATTTTGTTTTATTCAAAAATGGCCCAGGAGGCTCAGAGGGAGCATGACTTCAAGCAGGCAAAGGGAGGCAGCACTCATCCCTCATTGGCAGAGGTTCTCAAGAGTGGCTGAGTTCCTATTCCAGGTGGAGCTGCCAACAAGCAGGGAAAAGCAGAGGTCTCTGCTGACTGCTGGGGCACAGCAAAGCACGGCAGCGTTTACAGGTACTTTATGTATTCCTTGGCTGTGCTTTATACCAACCTCCAGGGACTAGATACACGTACATACAGCATAACCCAGAATAGAGCCAAGATACGATGGCATCTACCTGCTATTGACGCAGTACCTTGGGTTTCCTACAGCCAGTGGGGGCTTCTCTGTTGGGTTTGGATAGGGGCATTCCTGACAGAACAAACATAGCATACAACCTTTGTGTCCCAAGCAGAACGATTGTGCCCTCTCTCTCCCTCTATCTAAAACTAAATATAACTCAGGAGGTGTAGATAACTGGAAATTAAAAAATACCCCCATTGAAATACTAACCAGAATGAGAACCAGCAGTGTAATAGGATTATTGATTTCCAGTGTGATCCTAAACAGGATTTGCAAGACCTTGCAGCTGCCAGCCATTCGCAGACTTCTCAAAGCAGCTCCAAGCCATGCTCAGCTGAAGAGCTAAAAACTAGAGAGCTGTTAACACAGGAGCTACTGGTAGGGACAGTCATCTGCCCAGCAAGGGAGCTATTTATTTATAGAAAAGCCTTTGAACCAGACCACTACATTTGAAAGTAGTAATAACCAGTTACACTGGATTCAAAGAGCGGTAGGGTGTAGCACAGCCATGCATTATATACCCCATTGTAAATGGTCTCAGAGGGAAAGCCTGTAATTTAGGGAGGCTTGAATGGCAAAACCTGGGTCATTGTAACAGATACTTTTTCTTAGTTATTTTTATGGAAAGGGTGAAAAAGAAATACTGGCCTGAAGAAGTCAGGCAGAATGTTTTCATTCAACTTTAGTTAGCTATGAAACCTCCCAGAGCTCAATCCCCCCTTGGCCAAATATTTGTTTTAAGATTAATTGTTCACACAGGAACTAAACAGCAACTTGCTGAATGCAAAGCTTTTACAGGACATTTCTTTTCCTCCTCAGGACATTTTTCTCATGTGTGGCTGGCTCTTTCGTATGTTCTGTCACCTTTGGGAAGCAGGTTTCACGCAGAACCAAGGAAATGGCTTTTCTGTTTGTTCGTGTGTTTTTAAAGTTTATCCACATATGAGCTGGTTTTAGGATTAATTTTACAGGAGAACCTCAGGACTCTGTTCAGAAGTCCTTGTTGTGTTAGATCATTTCACTGCAAGCATTCAGCAGGTAGCCAACACACCCCAGAGCACAGCCCAGGGGGCAAAAGCCAGCCAGTTCTGTCCCCACAGTGCAGCACCACCTCATGTAGGTGCCCTGATCAGGTCGAAAACCTGAAAAAAAAGAAAAAAAAACAGAACATGAGGAGGGAAAGAGAAGCTCAGGCAGAGAAATCTTGGCTGCCTAGAAGTCAGTGGTCCAGACCAGCTTCTGTAGAGACAGATTTTTGACCAGGTAGTAGTGTGACATAGGCATGTGCCCTAACTTGGATGGAGAGCATGGAGAAAAGCTTGCCCTTGCTCCTTGTACAGCCCATGGTTTTGTTAGACAGCTCTTTCAAAAGCCAGCTTCACCTTAAATCCAAGCTCCTTGAACCATACAGTCAGTTTGGAGCAAGGCATTCTCCACATTTCTGGCCAGATGTACACGTTCCCCACCTCATTCTGGTCCTTGGACCTGCACCTTAAGGTTTTTAAGCAGTTCATTTTTCACTCCCTCTCTTCTCTATGCAGAGGATGTGTATCACAGGCAATTTTCCTTGTTTTGTCTGAGGTTGTAAATACATATTCTTCAATAAGTACTGTCATCAACAGGTGAAGGTTAGTCTCCAAGGACCTGCTGTGTGTGGGCTTTGGTGTATGGCTCTAGCAGCATTGGGGAAAATGTTCCTTCACAAATATTAGAGTTAAAAAGTGAGAGAAACAACCAAACAAATCTAAATATTAGATACCAAGATATGCAAAAGGAAGATTTCAGTAAGGCCATAGAGTTCTTCCAGGTTATCATTACAAATTAGGAAATTAAGTGTGAGCACATGTAGTACAACTTTTCTTCTTTGTCACTAAAAACTAATTACCTTCAAAGGAATTTAAGATCTCATCATCTCCACCTGCCTCCTATTTAATGTCCAAATTTTATGTGCATGATTGGTTTCAGCTCTCTCATCCTAACTTCCTGTTGATAGAGGATAATCACAACTATGAACTGGAACTCTTGTGCGAGAAGAACACGATTTTTGCCTGTTTTTCATGGACTATGTTTATAGACTGAATAAATTAGAAAAATAAAAGGAAATATTGACTCAACCACCACTTTTATTTACCCTTGTGTTTTTTTACAATTCTTCACAGCCCTTGTTCTCTTACTTCCAACCAACACTTGATTTCCACTCAAACATCGAAAATCAGCATTAATATATGAGGTTTTATCACTTGACCCCCAAAATACTGAAAAAAATCACATGCATTTAAAATGCTACAGAACAAGCTGTTGCCATGTTTTGTAGTCCAAATCAATTTTTGTAGCATCAAATCAAGTGAAATACTTGAAAATTACAATCTTCCTGTTTTGTTTTCTTTCCCTTTTCTTTTGAGAGACATGCAAAATTATAGAACTATTCTGAATATCAGCAGAACCGTCAGCTGAGGAACGCGGTAGCTACCTACCCATGACACCAGTTGAAAGGGAAAGAGTCTTACATAGTCAGGCGTTTTAAAGTAGGACAAATACAAGGCACATGCTATGAGAATCTGACTCTCATTAACTATAAATCGCAGATTCATTACTCTGCAAAACAACCCACCTGAAAGTGAATAGTAGCATTAAATGAGAACTGGGCTCTTGGCTGTTGAAACTGAAGCCAAAACCAACTAAACTAACAGAATCCAGACTGCATTCAATACATGGGGCATTGTTTCAGATAATACCCAGAAAGTGATAATTAGCTGCACTTCCTAGAATGCCTTGAACCCCTGCTGTGTAGAATATTGGTATTAACATTCTCTTTTGTGGTAGAAAGACTACTTGGATCTAGTAATTGAGTTAAAGGAACAAACCACTAGTTCAATTTTACATTTGCTAACACCGATTAAATGAAAACCGTGACAAAGCACTGCCACGACAGTGCAGCTGTAGGTTGAAAAGGCATAAGCAAACTCCAAGTGGCAATCAGCATCTCTGTGGGTTCTACTGTCAGAGCGTGGGTTCTGATGTGAAACACATCTTCATGACTGAAGTCCAGAGTATGAGGTCTGCTACATTGTACGGTTTGATTAGGTATGATGAGCATGCTTAAATATTTTTTAGGGTCTAAAATAGTAATGTTATCATCATGCAAGTAATGTCTGGAGCTTTTCTAACTTTCACACTGAAAGCTCAGTCGGGTTTGTGCTCAGCATGAGTTAAAGACCTTTGCAAATGGAGACTGGCATAGTTTCACATGCAGATCCCTGCTAATGTCTCCCCTATCTCAGCAGTCCAATTTAACAATGCACCAAATACACTATTCATACTCTTTGAATACAAACAATTCAATTTGCACTAACAGTCACTCAGCAACAATTGTTTTCCACCTAATCTCACGTTAGTATTGATATTATACGAATACACGAAGTAAGCAGAAAGAAATTGCTAACAGCCAGTGCCCTGCAGATGATAAGAACAGTTATTAACAAGAAAACTTCAAAATACATTTGTTTTCTCCCACAGCCTTCTGAGATTTAAAAAAAAAAAAAAAAAAACCCAAAAAATTGTGCATGCAAAGTGACTTGAATTTGGCATAGCTAGAGATTGCGATCTGCTGTGTGAAATATGAGCTTTATTTAAAATAGGTCATTAGTGCAGCTGTTGAAAGTGTTTAAATCTAATTGATGCTAAGCTATGTTTTCCAAAAGTAGTATTTTGTGGGTATCATTCTGGTCATACAGCTGTGACACAGAGATAAATATTATTTAAAATATTTATTTTACACTCCAGAGGCTCAACAAATATATCAAAATCAGACACAGTTCCTAGCCAAGATGCTGACTGGAATTGGTCCAAATACAAAAACAAGTGCAGCTAAAACCATGCAGCTATTTTCTAGATCTGTGAGTGAACATGTCAGCCTTTGCCTTTTATATGTTCCTAACATTCAAGGGTCTTTCCATACTTCCTTGCCTTGCCTAGCCTCCCTTTTTGCAGGCAAAGCATGCAGGGAGCATAAACTGTCAATAGAAACAGTAGTTCCAGCCCTGGTACCAGGGGAAGGTTGGCTCATGCACAGGAGGACCCCTGGAATGGCATGATGAGCAAGGTTAATCATGTCTACCCAGCTGCACTCATCTTCCTCACTGCAGGACAAAAATCCTGGAAAACCAGGTGCTTCTGAAGATGAGACCATTCGGGGCAGTGAAACTTGTGCCTGTGACTGAATCAGGAATCGAAACCTGAAATGTCTTGTTTCTCTTCGTTATCTACTCGGGGAGACCTGCATGACTAGGCTGGATTTAGACAGTTAATTTTTAACTTCTGAGGTTAGGTGTGATGAAGCCAGTCTGAAGTCAGCACAGGGGAAAAAAATGCAAACTTCATCGTCCAGTTTTGGGCTGGATTAAGGTAAGAGTGTAGCTGCAATAACACTCACTGGGAGTAGCCAACCGAACCACGGGTTTCAACATGTGACTTGTGCATCACAGTCCTTCTTTTGCGTCAACATACATAGTGTTACATAAGTTTGGGCCCTGCTCAGAGGAGAAAAATACAGACTTCTACAGGTCTCAGACTGTACTACAGCAATGCTCTAAGTAGCACAGTTCCAGCCATCTGAACCATACTTCCACCTCTGCATATGCTTCAAAGTCTTTCTTTACTAGCACTCCCAGTTCCACTAATACAGAGAAGCATAAAATACCGCATAATGCAGGGCGAAATGTTCTTTAAATGATGGCATTTACCTCTGAAGTAAAATTAAAGCACTTAAATGATAGAGGTTGGGGGAGGCTGTTTTTATTGTGGGTTGGTTTTAAAACTCTCTTGAAAATCATATTAAAGTAACACTGGACAATTTTAAACTGATCTATTCCGTAAGCTAAGAAAATTCCAGACAATTCATTGAGAGGAGACTATAAAGACATTGTTAATTCTCCAGTGAGCCTTGTTATTCTGTAATAAGTTGATTAGTCATCTGGCAGCCCCTGGATTTGATCTAATCATCCACAGAACACAACTGGCAGAAGAGCCAAAACACATCTCCTGTGCATGGCAGTCTCTCAAGTCTGAAAGTTGGTTCCAAAAATAACGAGAAAAGAGAAGAAAATTAGACATACTTAGTACCAACACCAAGATGAAGCAGGGGGCAGGGTGGAAGAGGGAAGATGGCTGAAGATTCATTGCACATGATTTTTGCACATCTTTTCACTCATACTGAGTTTAGTCAGTGCTCAGCCTTTGTGGGTCCTCATGGGAAGGTGGGTGCCATGAAGATGCAGCTGCCTGAGTGTTTATAATGAGAACAGCTCTCAGATGAGGCAATTCTGACAAGAAAATTCAAGTTAGGCCCTCAAAGTGGGTGCCAGAGAAGAACAGTGCAGTGCAATAGCTATATATGGAGAGCCAGGCATGGGAACAGGGCATTCCACTCTGCTGCATATGCTTCACTGCTTCCCTGACAGCTAAAAATAGGATGTCACGCATGGGCATCAGTAGAGCAAGGTTTATAAAGAGAGAGAGGAAAAATAATCTTTTTTTTCCTAGTTATCTTTCTCAACTTGACTGCATTAAAAGCTAGCTCAAATCTCAGTTCAGAGACCATGTTAAAAATACAGATTTTTCTCCTATTATGTTTAATGAAATTCATCCATAAATTTTCTGTAAGTCCATGTGATACTATTTGTTATATTATATCCTAGCTGATTCCAATATTTCAATTTTTAACAGCTTAAAAAATAGTCTAAAATGCCAAGTTGCATTAACAGCAATATATCAACTCCTGCAATCAAATCTTAGGTCTAATCTCCAGATTCAAAATATATTGTTATCCAGAGAACCATTTCTTGGGAAAGAGTAGATTTGGGTTGGATCTGATTTAGTGGGAACTGCTTACAAGCAAAACAAACAACTTCAAAATTTATTTTTTAAAAATATCTGCTATGTATGAACCAAATACATCCAGGAAATTATATGATAATATTTCCCCAAAATAAGCATGAAATATCTTCACTGAAATGAACACAAGTTAGCATAATTTAATCAAATAAATCTGCTGTTTCTGAATCCTTTCTAGAGCAAGATATGAGAGACATTATTGTTTTAGACTTTGAAACATGTACTATGCATGAACATACCAACAATTAATTATGCATATGTGTGTAATACCTGTTATTAGAAGAAATAGAAAAAGTCTGTTTTGAGAAAAAGTCTTTAGGCAGAACTATGTCACTTCTGCAGTAAAAAGAAACTTCTGCTTGCAAGATATATTACTTTGCCTTTATAAGTGTCTAATTTTGTACTTTTACGTTTCTGGCTACCCTATTTTACCACTAATACTGGTGCATACGGCCCTACATGACTTCTCTCTAGGATCCTTGGAGGACTAATGCAATTTGTTCTGATGGTAATCCAAGCTGATAAAAAGCTGGTAATTCACTAAGTGAACCTCACGATTGGCCAGACAGAAGCCTGGTATGAGCGAGTACCAGATTTCTGAAAATTCAGGGATAAGATCCCAACAGGAAATAAACTGGTTCATCTTTCTGGGTCTCCAGAGAAGAAAAGCAAATGGATGATCAACATCACCTTTGGACAAACTCAGCCGAACTCAACATGCTCCACTTAGTGCTGGTAGTGATTTAGACACTCCAAACAAGTCTTGTACTGTGTCTGCAAGTTCTAGACATTTACATAACTTAACATATAAACATCATGTCAGCAAGTGGCCCGATGATATCAGCAATGCTATATGCTGTAGGAAAGTTACAGCTTATGCAACTGTTTGTAACCTCTAGCTGAAATCCACGCAGGGATAGGACTGTGATTTTACTACACATGCCCTGATCACCTGCTGAGGCTATGAGGCTTCTTCCATATTCCATTTCCACACAGAAGTGCTACTCCATAGGGGTAATAGTATGCTTATGCATAATGACAAGGCAGAAAGTATGAAGGACTGTCTAACAAAAATCACACTCAAGTTACTTAGGATTCCCTCTCACCCTAATTATTAAGAATTACAGGGTGAAAATGTGATTGAGGTGAACAAAAAGGCAAGACAATGGTGGCATAAAACAACACCATTAAAAATTAGATGTAGTCATCTAAATGTAATGGCCATGACTTGACTAACTTATATTATCTCTGTAACTATGCTCTCACAGCTCTCAAGAGGAACTTTAAGTTATGATTTTAAAAAATTCTGTGAAAAAAGCCCTGTCATGGGGAAAAATACTGATAATTTTGTGTGTTCTCAGTGAGCACCCAAAACATGTAGCAAAATGCTGAAAAAACAGTGTTTTCCTGTAAGCAGTTAGTTGCCAGCTAATCGGTCTGGTTTTACAAGTGACTGGTCCACAGGATCCTCTCTCATGGCAGCTACAGCATTTCGTTGAATTATTTAGTGTCAGACATAGAGGAATAAATTTTCATACTTTTCTATTTAAAACTTGGATTGCAGGAAAAGAAAGGATACAACACTTTACCTGGGATTAGACCAGTCATGGATATTTCTAAAACAAAAGTAACTTCATATTTGTTTAGTTAAAAAATGTGGTCCTTTTTATTACAGAAATGGAGAGTTTCTGTCAGTCAATCCATTTTATTGCTCATACTTATTGTATGTGATACTTGCCCTCATGACATTTCACACATCAGATAAAATTTTGCTTTTCTCATTTCTCATGTTGTTCCTGCCATCATAAAGTATAACGCCATCATTCAAGGCACAAGGAGGAGTTGCTTATTATCCCTTGACTGACTCACACCCTTAGCTTCTGGGTTTCAGGCACTTAAGCTCTCTCAGCTGAATATTATACAGTATTTAAAATTCATCTCTTTCATTCTCATGTAGACCTTCACATATACTGAAACCCAGAAAAAGACTTCAGCTGGTTCTACTAGGCTTTCAGTCAAACTCAAATCACCTTCAATATCAAACCAGAAGTACACCAGGAGATTCTCAGTTAAATAAGCCAGCTCCAAAGTCGGTGTGCTCCTACTTTAACATCCCAGATTAATCACAGCTATTCATCATTCTGCAATTTTGTGCTCAGCACACGCAGACAGCAATTAGTTTATGAGACCTGAATTGTCAGAGCAGACATACACCTGACTTAGGATCCTAGAAAACCTCAGCAGCAGCCCAGGAAGGAAGGCAGGATAGATCATGGAAAGAGTGTAACTGCACTGAGCCAGCTGAGGAAGCAGCCTCGCTCAGTTGGCTGTTCCAGTTAAATGCCTGGATCAAGTATGAATGCCCTGGTGTGACCTCCCTTTCTGCAAGTCTACTGTGCTGCCTTATATGATCACCACACTTATGTAACATATTCTGCAACTGAAGGATGAGAGTAAGCTGGTAGGTTTTTTTCCTGTCTTTCTTTGTCTCTTCAGGACTCTGTTACTGAACTGCTGAGAGACGGGGTCAAATCTACAGATACCACTACCCCTCTGTGTCCCTCAGATCTGCTTTTTGGGGGCAGGAAGTGTACAAGTCTATGGGGCCCAGTAGAACCTCTCCCAACACAGTTATCATTAGCAAGCTTCAGAATATTAGAGACTTGCAAACATCTTCTTTACCTCTCTGGTGTTTCAGTTTCCCAGTCTGTCCTATCTCGCAAGTTTATAGCAGGGCTTATAAAGGTCTTTCACATCCAGAAATTTCAGTGTTAAAAATACTAAATTAATGAACCTTGAAAGTTATATTCAAGTACATCCCTGGAAGTGTTCAGAACAAGGTTGGATTGAGCTCTGAGCAACCTGGTCAGTGAAAACTGTCCCTGCTCGTGACAAGGTGTTGGAATTAGATCATCTTTAAGGGCCCTTCCAACCCAAACTATTCTATGATTCAATATCACAAAAATGAGAAAGTGCATGAGGAAACAAGAATCAGTTCAGACAACAAAGCATTTAAAGCACCAGTACAAAATTACACTAAATCCTTGGTAATTAAAAGTATTCATTAAACACTTGAATGATATCTACAACTTGCATGAAGCTGCAACAAGGTTAAATTTTCCACAAGAATGCCAACTGTATTCCTTCTTCCAGCTTGCTCTATAAAGAGGAGTGATTTGGCAGATGTCTTAAGGAAAGGAGACCAAACAACTTGTTTGTTGCATTGCCATGGAAATACAAATACAAACAGAGCACCTCCTGCTTCTGCAGGCTCCCGTCGTTCACAGCTCAAAGGCACCACTGAGCACGAGATGTAGCAGACCCAGGTAACAGCAGAATTCAGTTGCTGCCCCCTTTGTGAAACTTTTCATGAAGTTTAGATCATTTATGTGAGATTCAGCATGCTCTTGCTGTAATGCTGTCATTATTTTGAATTTGTTGGTGACTCTACCCTTCTCTGTTTCAGCTGAGGATAGAAGCAGGAATACTGAAATGCCGTATGAAAGACTATGGGTTTTTGCCCTTTTTTTGATGTGAAATAGAAAATTCCAGAAACTTCTTGAGTGAGCCTGTTTTTACAAGGTTCTTAGCCTGGTTTTTGGATAACCAAGCAAGTCTTTCCTTCGTTAAACCACCAAGCCTTTTGAGGGGGAGCCAATCATCCACAACACTCAACCTTCAAGTTTTCTTGCCCCTGTTTTTTCTTCTGGAGTTTTGTGGAACTATTCCAGCCTGCTTCAGCAGGCGCCCTAATGCCTCCTCCATATCTGTATGTCATGAAGAGGAACTGAAGCAAATATTACATGGAAAAGTTATCAGAGAGATGAAAGGGGCAAGCAGGTAAAAGTCATTATCCTATAAATTAATTGGAATGGGATGTGTAAGAAGTTGTTTAAGTAAACGAGAATTGAAGGAAAACAATGCTTTGTTAAATGCCTTCAATGAAACTACCTGCTGCTGTTTTTCAGAAACAAAAGTTCTAAAGTGCTTATAAATACTCTTTATGTATAGTTTTATTTTTGCAGAAGAAGGAGGAGCTGTAGTGTCACCCTGCACCTAGGCAACTTGTATCCTTTTTTAAACATTTTTTGCTATATATCAAACTACTGATCTTGTTCAATCTTCAGATGTGTCTGATTCTTCAAACTGGTCAGACTCTCCCCCAGAACAGGATTACGGGTGTTCAGTGTGGAAATATTAAGTATTTTACATGCAAAATTTCCCCCTACACAGCTACAGTCTGCAGCCTGTAGCTTTCTAAGAGGCTTTCCTGGGCTTGGCAACACCGTTTTAAACAGGCAGTTTATCTTCTGATAAGAAACAGAAAGACTTCATTTACAGTTGTTTAAGGCTATTAGAGCCCATGCACGCAGTTTCCATAACAAGAAAGGAAAACAAGCCAAGTCTTCTGCGTGGGATTTTTCTGATCTCCAGGATATAGGAACACACCTATGGTATCTTGGTGTATGAGTCATTAGGTTGCTGATGTCATGCAGTATGTACTCTTAGGCTCGAGTAAGCAATAGAGAGAGTTCATGCAGGACAATAGCTTCTGGTACTCTGACGTATCACCTGCCTGTTGCAAAGTGGTAACCAGGTAGAAAGTTATTTTAAAACATATAAAAAATTAGATTTAGAGACAGAAAAGAAACATTCTATTTTCTATTTGTAATGCCATGCTGTTAAACTTGTGACTGTAGTGCTGAGCATGGAAAATCAAAAGCTGCACTGCGCTTTGTCCGCCCCTCTATCTCACTGCCGCTGGGCTTCCTGGGCACCCTGCAAGCCTGCAAAGCTGTGGCAACCAAGGTGTGCCACAGGCCAGGAGAACTGCAGAAAGAGTTGCCAATTTTACTTGTTCTTCAAGGTCTTGGAAAGACTTTAAATATGGCTCAGCAAACAAAGCAAAAGCCACACTGCTGCACAGTTTGCAACATTTAAATAAGAGTCTTGCGTTTACTATCCAAACATGCAGCTGTGTGGGTGTTGTCAGAATGTACACTCACACATCCCAGACATCCTGACACACACAGGGTGAGGAGGGAAAGCAGTTTATTTTAAGAGAAAAGGCATCAAGAAATTGCTGAGCCTTTGGACAAATGAAAATGAGGCTGTGCAGGGGTCCCCATCACAGGTGAGAACGCATGCAGTGTTCCCATGGTTTGCAAGGACAACTGACTGCACCAAAGGAAGCAAAAATAAATGTATCTGGCTACTGCCGTGAAGAGGAATTGTTTGCCTACAAACCTATCAGACATCCTAGAATATCCATCAGCCAGCTATTCTTTATGCATACACCATAGCGTATCTTTTTTGACACCTAGTCTAGTAAAATACAGTGACAGTTCAGTGTCAAAGTCAGTTTTTTCCGCTTACATCCAGTGTTGTCTCTTAAACTCTCTGTGACAAGATCCAGGCCCTGCTCTCTGGGATTTCCAAAGTTCTCTTTTTTTTGAAACCTCGCTTCTCTTTTATCCAATGGAAAAAGCAACTTCAGCCACTCCCTTCTGGCTTGTGAGGTGAGTCCATTCCTGTATCTTCCAGGATGCCTTTTTTTTTCTGCAAATAGCTCTTTTTCCCTGCTCTTTGTGCTTTCACCTTCCAAAGAATTGCCACCACAGCAAGTACCCAAATTCTTATTTGCTTAATTCACTCTTTCCTTAGAAATCGGAACTAGTAGAAAGTAGTTAGAAAGAAGCCAAGCACTCAGCCACATCCTAACCTTCATTCTAAGTAGAAAATATGCGCCTGTCATGAGAATCATCATCCTTTTCTGGATAATTTGCAAAGGGGGAAATGGCTAAGCCTAATAAATATTCACTATAAATAGTTTATCCCTGACTATTAGATATCCAATTTATTAGATATCTAATTTATTCCATAATAGGGTGGTTAGATGGATGAGCAGAATATGTTCTTCAGAGAATCTCTAGACAACTCCTTGAATATTTATGGCTTCATGTTCACAGACTGCATAGGCCCTTCTACATAGGCCCTTTTTACTGATAGCAGGTATGAAGAATGTCTTTCCCTCTCACAAATAAACTATACAGAAATAACTAGTAGAAATTCTGTTCCAAAAGGTTCCTAGATCTTGCAGGTTGCTTTGCAAATAATTATGTAAACATATGAAAAATACATTTCACTTATCATAGAATCATTAAGGTTGGAAAACACCTTCAGGATCGTGGAGTCTGGCCTTTGAACACCACCATGACAACTAAACCACAGCATTAAGTGCCATGTTGAGTCATTTCTTGAACGCTTCCAGGCATGGCGACTCCTCCACTTCCCTGAGCACCCGGGGTCCACTGCTCAACAACCCTTTCAGAGTGTTAATGCTCATTCAGGTACTGAATGAAAACCATAGAATACCTAATATTAATATCTTGCCTAGTGATTTTGATGGTTTCCAGAACAGTTGCTCATGGCTCAGATATCAGTGGTGCTGGTATGATATCATCATTAAAAGTAATGCAAATGTAGAGTGTGATTTATTTAACATTTGCTGACCAGGCACTTCAACATATATTCCTCTTTCTTAATGAATACCAGAATGCACAGGCAGCCATGTGAGCTTATCTATTTACTACTCAGAAATCATGCTCAGGAGAAAAAGTAGTGTTATACTCCATCCTTCCAGATGCAGGGAATGGTGAAGGAAGAAACAGAAGGACCCAGCAGATCAATAACTGGCTCTGAGCTTGGTGTCACCGGCAGAGTTTCGGGAATTTTCTTCATGGGCTGGTTCACATGATATCAGGGCTGCTGGTGACAGAGTGCACCTGTCTCAAAGGGGGAAAAGAATGTTTGCACAGGAGTCAGCAGGAGTTATTAAAAGAGCTTTAAACTCAATTTGCAAGGAGAAGGAGATAAAAGCGGGCTCACTGATCATAAGCCTGGGGACAACACACCAGTGTTTGAGGGACAATGTGCTTGCAAGGTCCTTTGGTCTGCCATTTCAGTGGAGGTAGAGAATGGAGATCCAAGCATCAGCAAAGACTCAAGGGTTATTAACGTGTTAGAAACTGTGGAAGTGCCTAAGAATTTTCTTGTAGAAATTAAGGATGCTTCCCCTCAAAAGGTGGCGAGATCAATAGCCGAGTTGCAGTGCATCTACTCCAATGCACACAATATGGGCAACACACAGAAGGAGTGGGAAGCCACTGCTCAGTAACAAAACTAAGACACAGCTGCTATCACAGATCTGGTGGGATAACTCCTATGACTGGAGTGCAGCAAGTTTACTTTAAACTCTACAGAAGGGACAGGCAAGGAAGGAGAAGTGGTTGGGTAGCCTTGTGTGTTAGGAAGTGGTTTTTTTGTCAGTGATATGGACAAGGGGATTGAGGGTAGTTTGCAGCTGACACCAAGTTGAGTGGGAGTTTTGATCTGCTGCACCGATGGAGTAATCAAAGATGGGTCTCTGCTGGTGGTCACATGCAGGCACCACCCTTCCACCTTCAGCCCCTCCCACCACCATGACCTTAGGCTGCTTCCCAGCAGGAGCAGAAATCCTCCAGCAACCACGGGGTGCTTGACTCTTTTTAACTGCAGATAAATGCAGGGATTTGTTAGTATTGATTTATGGTTGAGAACAAAGAGTTCGTAATTAAGCTGGCGAAGATACCCATGTTCATTTTGTTAGCAAAGATGGCCAGAACTCTATAAGGCTACATGATTTTAAGTGTTTAAAACAAATTAGGACCACTAACTTTCACATATTTTAAGTAAAAAGCAGAATTTTACCCATGCACTATTAACTCTTTCATAATCAATTTTCTTTGACTAGTGTTAAAGTACCTATTAATACACATTTCAGAGTTGTAATTCTGAAACAATACCAGATAAATGGATATCTGAACACATTCAAGGATCTTACTAAACCAGCTGGAAGACTCAGAAAACATATGGGAACTGCTGGTGACAACTTTCCAACAATTATTCAATATGCTGTTTTTATACTTCTGCCAGAATTCTGATTAGTTCAAATACAAAACCCAAATTGCATAGTAATCTATAAACCACTCAACTAGTGAATGAAAAACCATAGTGGAGTGAAATCCAGTAAAAAAACAACAGTGAAATACATGACAAATTCTTAGCATTAATGGGTCCTGCAATATGAGTGCAGATTCTGCGGTTAGAGGAGACTTGGAGAAAGATGACAGAAAATAGTGACTGAAACAGCAAAATTATTAAACCTGGAAGACTTACAAAGCCTGGAACTATATGTCTTTGCAGAGGTTCAGAGAAGTTATGTTTCTGTTCCTTCTTGTAAGAATAAGAGCAACAAGGCATTTACCTGTGTCAGGAAGTAGCAGATATAAATCTTGTTATGCAATTTGATCTTGGAATTTATTGCTCCAGGATGTCAGTGATGCCAGAAATCTAGGTAAACTGAAACAGTAAATATACTTTTGGAAAGAGAAAAATATCCGGTGTTCTAGCAGTTAATGTTAGTATTATGAAAGTATAGGAAAGGGTATGAAATAATTTTTCATTGTTTATTCCTGTTGTCCACATTTCCTAGGGAAGAAAGGAACTCCCATCTATCAGATGAGGTTATTGCATCTTTTAATTATTAATACTTTCTTTCCGTTATCTGGTTCTACCCATCTTCAGAAAAGGCACAAAAAGCTCTTCTCTTATACCGACATTTTCAGCATTAAATCTTCCACAGAGAGTAGGAGGAGGTGACGCAGAAATATGTTAGCAGAAGAGAAGATGAATAGTAGTTTTAAAGCTTATTAACTCTTCTTGCTCCGCTGAAGGCAAGAAGATCCTTACTATGCCCTCTGCACTCTACTGAGAAGTATTCCTAATCCTTTGCTGTGTTCCAGCATTATGGATTAATGAGGATATGACACACTTATCTAGGAGCATCTCCCTATTAACCTTGCAGGTTAACCAAGACAGTTAATATATCAGACTTGATGGCAGTACTTGGTGATAGTAGGCCAGGCTTTTTGCCAGCACTTACCCACTAAATGCGTTTTAAAAGAGTAAGAAAAATAAGAGAAATGGTTGTCAGGTCAAAATGGATATAAATTGCAGGGACAGGTGGCTTTAAATAAAAAATCACTTCAAGAACAGTCCCCAGAGATTTTCCAGAAGACATGTATTTTAATCTATTCATTCCTTCTCTCCAATCTCAAAAAGTTATAAAGTAAGCTTGTGGGAGGCAGGACTGGTATATTGACTGGCCATAGGTGTGCAGCGTCCTCTGAGATGCCATCTGAGCTGGTGGATATAACACGGGACCCATGGAGAGAAGCAGACACCCATCGGCAAGGCCAGTCAGAGGACAGGCAGGCTACTTGAGGGTATCTCGTGTGGCAGCAGTTGTGTGTGGGTGACTGAATCTGGACTACAGGACATGCAGCTTCACTGGTTTCATGGAAAAATATTAAATTATAATGTCTGAAATTATAGCTGAAAGTATGATCCGAAACTATAACACAGCGTAATTAAAACTCATCTGTTACCCTAATTTTGTAATAAAAAACAGGTAGAGATGAATGAACACCGGACTTGTATGTTTTGGAATGCCATTCTGGGATGAGACTTTAAAACTCTAACCTTGGTTCTGCATGAATATCATATGCTTTTTATCAGCATAAGGATACCTCCAGTTCTTTGAAGCCTTAAAGAAGAGGAGACGAAAAACAAGAACTAATGATCATGTTATTAACCTTAGGAAACCTCTATAAAAGAAACTTGTATGAATTTCCTGACTAATGTCACATAATTCTAAAAATCCTGGTTAAAGCTAAATTATAGTCTCACAATAATGTTTGTTAAAATAGAGTATAATCAGTCAAACCTGTTATGTCCGCAGAAGATTTTTTTTAATGTAATGTATTTTTTTGGTAGTCGTCTTAATATTTACTGAATTTATGACCAAAATTGTTGATCCAGGAATGCACAAGCAGCATGGAGTACAATGACATACATCATAAAATTCAGTACCTTTCTTCTAGGAAAATATAAGTCTGGCAAAGAAATGTTATAACCTTCCATTGGCGCGATTTTGCATACTCTTTTTTCTCTAATAAAAAGAACTGAAATCACAATCTATAAAAATCGAAGTGTTATTAAACTCTTGTTTAGGGTCAAACAATTTTATGTACAACACCTCTCTCTGTAACATATAGTTTTTGTGGCTTAGTAGTCATATTCTCATTTCCCTATTATAAAAGATACTTTCTTCTTACTGCTGTGATAAAAATCAGCACAAACAAGGCATTGAACATCCAGGGAAAGCAATAGACCAACCATACAAAGCACTACAGCGTCATGAAGCAAAAACAAGAGAAAGAAAAAAAAAAAAGTGGAAATATGTATTCATTGCTGTTTCATAAGTGTGTGTGGTTAATCGTAACAGAGGAAGGCAAACTTTTTTGACAGAATTGAAGAATATTTTTGTAAAGGAAAATATCTCACGAGCATGAGATAAGGAATTCCAATAGTCCAGATGAGGAGAGTCTTCAGCATGAAGTTTCTTCTTGTGAAGTGAGATTTCATTTTAGTTGTTTATTAGAAGTCACATCAGTTCCACAGTCCTACCAATGCACAGAAAATTAGTGTATAAAGACAGATAGATAAATCTATAATCAAATACACTCTGTGTGTGCGTGTGTGTCTGTGTGTTCTAACATGATGACAACACTGAAGCAATCATGAGGACTACTGATGACAAAATTGAATAAAAGCCCATATAAAATACTGGTAACAGATGTCATCCCCTGTGAGTGTCCTGGTAGTTTACCATTTTCCCCACTTGACATTATAATTTGCTGAAGCAGAACATAAAGCTCTACAAATTCTAAACATATGCACCAAGAAGCAGAAGCAGCCAAGAACCAAGTCTCTATCAATGAGTAAACTTTGAGCAGAAAAGCACACTTCTCCCTGTTTTCAACCTTTCAACAGGCTTATCTGGAAATGGACTTTCTCCCCTCCCTGTTTGCTAGTCTCCCCCTTCCTCCCCACCCAGGAGCTAAAAGAATCTTGCTGATTCCTGGGTACTGCTTTTTCTTGTTCAGTGCCTACAAAGCTGATCTACCATCCTAAAACAAGTCAGCTGCACAGCAAGGGAGCCAAAACGGCCCCATTTACTCAACTGCATAGGGAGCATAACAAAGCACAGTGTGGCTCCTGTGGGTCTCTGCTGTGACTCCTCTCAGGCAAGGGTAAGTTTGTTTGCCTTCACTAGTTCACCAGCCATCATGTAGCTGCACTGCTGTCCTGAGGGCAGGCTGGGAGGGCATTAGCCAAGAGGATGATGCTCTGTACAAAGCAACGTAAAGAACTTCCCTCTCTGACTTCTGTCATTTCTAATAGAAAAGGTCAAAATATAAATTTCTTTTTCTTAATTTCCTGTATGAAATATTGCTTAGATATGAGGATACAGGAGCAGCAGGCTGGGGGGCTCTGCTCTGAGCACTGAGCAGAGCAATGTCGCAGGAGTTCTAAGCTTGCTGACAAGCTGCAGCTTAGCTCTAAGGATTCTGACCTTACGTTAGCAACTGCATACTTAATGGCACACCCTGAAAGAACTGAACATACTAAGCATAAATGAATCCACTTGGGGATTTCAGAAACTTCAGGAGAAACTCTGAGCTCAGGTTTGTTTCTCTTATCAAGGTAGTCAGACTTACCAACCATGATGTCATCATCAAAAAGCTAGATAGGCTCACAGCCAGTTTACTCATACTTCATGCTAGAAAAATAAATCTCACTTGGATACCATGAAGCTATATAGCATTTTCCTTGCCAAGATAGCTTGTGTTCACAAAACTTAAATGTTAATCACTTAAATACTACTACCTGAAAATATGTTTGGAACTTGAGAATTGTTAAGCATGCATTCAACCTCCAATGAGAGATCTTCCAACATCCTGCAAGAAATCTTCCCTTGCCAAACACAGGCAGATGCCTGGGATTAAAAACTCAAGGTTTCCAGCCCCACCTTCACAATGGCCTCTGTGCCTCATCTTGAGTAAATCCCGTGTCCAGTCACTTGCTTCTTTTGCTTGAAGTGAGTAAATTCTGTCCCAAGATTCACAGAGTTTTAAGGAGAATCATTTATTTGTCTCTGTAGCAGTGTTTTGTGTGCTGGCATAAGAGTCAAGAAAGAGATTTAAATAAGGCTGTTGTGATTCAGGAATGGTATTCCCCATTTTAGTGTTCCCACTGAAGCACTCCAAACCATGCATCCCTTGCTCTCTTACTCCCCCCTTTCAGTCCTCCTGCGGCAGGATGGAGAAGAGAATTGGAGGCACAAGGGGTAAACATCACGGATTGAGATAAGAACAATTTACTGGAAAGAGCAATGGAATAAGAAAAACACACAGTAACAGCAACAATATCGGTATCAGAGGGAACTGGCACTACCCGACCGCAGTCTTCATGCCACGCTTACTCAACCAGAAGGGATCCCATCCCCAGAAAATGACATGAGGTGGTACAGAATAACCTCCAGGTCCTGGCCATGTCCCCTCCTGGCTACTGCAAAAACTAACCGTATCCTGGCCGGAACCAGGACAGGCATTTATTTGAACCTGTAACTCAGGAGAGAAAGGATGGCAAAACCAGCTCAGCCTCTCTCGAAGTGCAACCAGCCCTCCTCACTTCAACATATCTATATAAAGTTGACTCCTCCTCCCAGTCAGCACAATTATGTAACATAGCTGTCCTCTAGTCAATGTAGTTTTAGATTACCCTCTCTAGCTGGCAATATTATTACGTTTATCTTTCCACTTATCAACCAAATATCTAAACTTCAAACAGCATATCTTTTCTAGTTGAGTAACAAAATAAACAGCATAATTATATCAAGGCAATTAAGCAAACATTGCACAATATCACCACCTGAGGCTGTCAGTCTACCAGATATCTCGTACTGTCCCAGCTAATCTAACTGAAACTTGAAATAATTAGGAAATAGAATGAAAGTGACTCCTGAGCTGTAGACAGGAACAAGTAAGAAGCAGCAAATGGGTGCAAAAGATGGATTCTGACTGTGGATGTTGTGGGTCCATGTCAATGATAGATGGAAGAGGCTGGGAGAGGATGTCACACAGGCAGGGAGCACAAGTCGTTGCTGCCAAGTCTTTCTGTGATTTTGGCAAGGGCTACCTTTGGGTTAGCTTTTCTGGTTTAAAAAATTGCCCAGTGAGCAATATCCATTTGTCTTTTGACCTTCCTATGTTCCACCCTTATGCAGGCAAAAATTTTGAGCCTTGAACAAAAAAGGAATCAAATTATATGTTACTGTATCTTTTGAAGCAAAATGTTTAGGAAGATTGTTGAGGAAACTAACTCTCTGTTTTATGTCAGTCAGAGCTAGGCTGTCATAAAGCACTGAGAAACTGAAATACAAGAAGACAGAGATTACAGAAAAGGCAGGATGAAAGACAAAGACGATTTTCATATATGAAAGGACAGTAGAAAAGGGTGCTTTATTTATCAGAGCAAGAGTAGGCAGGTGTTCTCTTAACAGGAACTGTGATCATATAGGATAAGAAGATGGAAATACTCAGCCCAAAGGAGTGCTGTACACACCTGACAGTCAAGTATTAACTAAGGCTGAATTTCAGCCTCGGGAGAAAAATTAAAAAAAGCCTGACTGTACTAACCAGCATATATAAAGGGAAAAATATCTAGAATTTACACAAGTGAATGCACAGAAACCTAATTGATTCCTTAATCAAATATGTATATCAAGCAGTCTCTCTAAATTTTTTTGGTTTGTTTCTCTTTCTTTGCCTACCCCTACATTCCATTTTTCAGTTTTACTGAGTCTTACTTTGAATGCAATAGAGTGAAATGTTTGCCATTTATTTCTATTAAATGTCTTATGATCGATCTCCTCAGAACACACTTTCTCTATATCAGCCAGCTTAAATATTCCCCTCTGTTACATTTGTCCTTGCCAAGAGAACAGGTCAAAATAGAATGATTTTTCATCTCTTCATTTCCCCATGTTGAAATTCTGAAAATATTCAAGCACTTCCAATTCCTAATTACCTCTTTTTATCTCCTTGGATTACTCATCTGGGACTCTTTGCAATCCATTTCCTTCAAATGCCACAAGTAATTAGGTGTCCCTGTAGAGTTATTTACTGGTGATTTTTATCTTTTTTTACCAAACTATATCCATTACAACGGCATTGCCCTCTCCAGGTTTTCCTCAAATTTTCTTGCTAAAGAAATGCCTAGAAGCAGCATTGCAGGAACAATTGAGTGTGAGCTGGCATTGTAACACCTCGGTTTTCTAGGTCCCATTCAGCTCCCTGAGCACTTATCAGAAAGACACACGCAGTGTTATCTCCCAGGAGTGCCTCTCTGCATTCTCCTTCTTGCATCTTCTCAGCCAGTGCCCTTCAACTCTGAAGCAAGGGAAATTCAGACCGTAATAGTCTGCTTGAGATAATTCAACATGATTGTAGACGCAGCCTTTTCAGCAGGCTTGGTGTGAAAGCAGCGATAGTTTTACATTTGCTGTTATGCTGCACAACTCACAGCATGTGGTTTCTTCTCCAGAAATTTGGACCTGCCTGGCTGCCAAGTTCCAGTCTCTGAGATGGATGGATGTTGCTCTTCCTCCCCAGCTGGGGTCAGCTCCTTGTAGCAGGACTTACCCCTACACTCCCAGGTGTACATGGGGTGTGACAACACAGCTGTCTCCCCGTTACGTCCAAGGAATGAGCTTATCACCTTCAGTCATCCTTGTGGGCTCCCACCACGCCGTTCTGCTGCCACCAATGTCTCCCCAGCCACAGCTCATTCCATGCTGCCTTTTCTAGAAGGCTCTCGCTGCCTTCTGCAGTCTGGGAATGCCTTTTTATTCACATCTTTTAATCAATCTGGATAAACATTGTTGGTGTAAGGTTGCTACTGCTCACAAACCCTAAGATGTTTAACGTGTACCAAATGTTCCTGCAATGTGGCTGGCTCACTCCACACTAGCATAAAAAATACACACTGCAAGCACATCCAACTGCTTTTGACATCAAAAGGAAGTTTTCCACTGATTTTATAAGAGCTGAATTGAGGTCTTGTGACCCTGCTACAGTGAAGTATTTACACACATGCCAGACTAAGTTTGTGAAGAAGCCCCATGAATTCAACAGGCTTCTCAGATGCTTAAACACTTCAGTGAAGGCCTCAATGTTTATTTTAGGCTGCTGTAACAGTGCCCCTGTCATGTAAAATAAAACCCATGCGGGAATTCTTTTGATCATATGAACGGAGGAATAGGCCTTTACATGAATATAGATGGATACATATATAACGTGCCTGTTTACATACATATGCACATACATTTACACGCTTCTACTAGCATCTTTTCTGCTCTTCATATTCCTAAAAGTAAAGATTTTATCTCATTTGAAAATTAACTGCAAAACACAGCATTTCAGTCCACATTTTCTACAGTGGAAAAAAAATTCCTTTAAAATGCCCTTGTCCCAGTGCTGATGGACGCTCTCCAGCCTGGGACACTGTCCCTCAATAAACAAATCAAAAGCCTTAACCTGAGAAGTAGAAATATTTGCCTTGGCAATATATATACAAAAACCCACAACAATAAAAGAAATAAAGAGAGTTGGGTAACATACTGAAAGATTTACCTCAGAGACCATCAAAAGGAAGAATCATTTCCTTTCTTGCTTTAGGGCAATGTTTATTTAGATTAAAATGTAAAAGGTGCAGTAGAAATAAACATCCTGATTATTGTCTATAGAACCTTCAAATAGACTTTCATCTTATCATGGCATTCAGGGGACATTTTAGGTCTTTTCTCTCCATTCCTTTCCCCTCCTTTATCTCTTTCTGCGGTTTTCTGGTTTTTTTTTTTTTTGTTTGGTTTGATTTGGTTTTTTGTTTTTAAATATATAATATGCAGAGTTCAGCCTAAAAATTCCCTACTGAAATTGAGTGAATTCATGCATATATATGCTGAGCAGCTGCAATCACATGTGACTCAGACAGGGGCAATGCAGCATTTCAACTGCAAAGTCTACAAAAATTAAATGAGAAAAAAGAGACTTTACCTTGGGGTAAAGGCTGGCAGATTAACACCGGAAGAGACAGAAAGAGTATGTTCCCAATTCTTCTGTCTCTGATAGAAAAGACTGAATTCTTGCATTGTTTTACAGAAGAACAGATTCCTCCAGATTCACTGTAAGTCTCTTAGAGCAATATAGAAACAGATGGTTAGGTAAATACAATTTTCTCTTCAACTAGCAAGTTGTCTCTGCTCTATTATTATTTGATTCTCCACAATTCATAAATAAAATTAAATCAATAACATATGTGAACATCACTGCCCTTCCTCTCCTCTGAAATACCCCATAACCTTCCATAACTTTCTTTATTGCTATTGAGCCTCATGTCAGGCTATCTTGAAACTCCTAGCCCAACAGGAAATAATGTCTGGATTACAAACATTTGGGAGTTTTTTATAGTGGCTGGCGGCAAGCAGGCAGGGAGAGGACATAACACTCAAATTCAGGAGTATTAAAAGGATTATGGTAACTGTCGGACTTTGAGGGGTTTCTTTGGAGTCTTTTTTCTCCGTCAAGTGCAAAACACCTGGGAAGGCAGGGAGCCAGCAGAGACGGGCTCTGGAAACTTCAAATCAGCAGAGAAGAGCACCAATCTCTCCTGCTGTATCCTCTGTTAAAAACTCCCCAAGGCCTTACTTCCCTTGCAAGTGGCTAATGCAATGACAAAGAAGAGCAGCTGTAACTGGTGTCAGGACCTGAAAGTTTCATCAGTGGCAAAGCTGCTTCTGTACCCTCAGTAACTGGAGAGGTAATCACCACAGCAAGTCCAAGAGCTAGCCCAGTATTCCATCTGTGCTTTGCCATTTGTCATCTGGAACTAAAGAAGCACAAAAACATTTCCAGAAGGTGGCTGGCAGAGGCAAAGGCTGGTAGGGAGAGATTGCTGTGGCTGGTGAGGTCTTGTAGTATGGCTTAACAGGCACGTTGTGTTACAGCACTGTACTCACGGCTCTGCTGGGACTGTGACTGCTTAAGAGACAATTATAATTTTTTTCTCTTTTCTCCATCTAAAATCTCTGAAATGAGAGAGCTGTGGACAGTGTTCTGCATGTCCTGGCTCCAACAAGAGGGCATGTTTGATGGTGACAAGGTTTGGGGGTGAAAGTGGAAGACTGAATAGGATAAAGGAAGCTAATTTGTTGCAATTTCACTCGTATCAGTGCTTGGGATCAGTGTCTGTGGTGGAATATGATATCAACAATGTTTATGTGCTGTCTAAGAGAGAGGTGGTCAGGGCTGTCAGAAAGCAACTTAATAGCTAACTGATGATCCAGGATCTAGTTCTTGAGCTCATTCCTTGGCTCTTTCTGGACATACAAAGCTATTTTCCCTCTCTCCACTGAAGAGAAAAGCTATTTTCCTTATTGCTATTAGTCGTCATGCCTTTATATACCAAGTATTTATTTATAGACCAAAATTCATTTATGGAGTAAATGTGGTAATGGACTAGATCTACAGTCTGCTTTCTGGAGAATGTAAACATATATAATGCTAATGGTCCCATTTCTTCCCAAAGTTTATTATTTGCTCCATGAGAGATCACAGGGAGCCTTTTATGTCTATTTACGCACATAATCTCTTTTTCCTGGGTCACTACTTTCTCACTTTCCACAGAGAATCCGCAGGCATGAATCAAACCTATCCTACACAGTTACATAGATCCACCTCTGAATCTGAACGTGGAACTAAACACAAAAAATTCACAGGTCAATTAGCATGCAGTCCTGATAGGTAGTTGAATCTGTTCAAGCTTCCCAGACCTATGTTTGAACCTCATGTGGCTGTGGTACATGAGACACAAGCATGCTTGGGACACGAAGGTCAGAGAGGTTTCACTAAGGGATCATTAGATTGTGCTCTCCACTGTAATTCCTGAGCAAGACAAAATGACTGAAGAATAAACAGGCAGTGTATACCAGGGCAAAGGCAAGCCCAGCACTGAGAGCGATTTAGACTAACCTGTGCTTCTTTGTCCTCAGTCCACTTGAAGCACAGATGTGTTAAGTTGTATTATGCAAGGCTGATGAAGTAGCTCCCCAGGCTTCAGTCCTCATTTCCCAGCTGAAAACCAGTATTTGTGAAGCCTGCACTAGCCAGGCTTTGTGAATGTTAATGTACAAAAGATGGATATATTCCAGACATTCGTCTTGTCTTGAATGACTTCAGGATCCAGTGCTCTGTGTGTAACCTTGCAGCCGTATCGATTTTCAGCAGCTTTTTCCAAACTCACAAGTTACCATTTGTCCCTCCAAAAGTGTTTGAGCTTTGCATATTAGCCCACTCCTTTATTCTAAGGAAGGTTGAGTACTTAGTTACAGTAATCTAATTTGGCTAAAGAAGCTCACAAATGCTCTTATTTCTTTTTATCTGTGCGATTTCTGTTTGTCTAATGATTTTGAGCATATGCTTCAAAGAGGCTCAGGGCCTTTACTGTCCAGATCCATAAAACATGATCCAGAAAATCTAGTCTTATTTTTAGCAAGATTAAATCAGTCTTTGCAGAGATCCACTAGAGATTTCTAGTGGTTAGCAAATGAAAGAAGCTAAAAGAAATTATTTTCCGTGTCAAAATTATTCATTTCACTTGATAATTATCATGGACAGATGCTGTATTTAGTTATCTATATTCAGTCATGTGTTAATCCTTGCTTTTCTAGCCCTTTCTTTTTTTCACCACAAACATAGACATTCTTTCGGAAACAAGAAAAGAGATCACATCTCTAAAATCTCAGTTTTGTTGGCAAGTTCAGAAAATAGATAAAAAACCTGAAGCCATGGGCTTATTTCTTCTAAACAAAAGATTATCACAGAGTGTCAAGATTATTTTTCATGCCCCTCTTCTTTCTTACTTGCATACTACCTCCCACACCCACCTCCTGGCAAGTCAACAAGCTCTGAGCAGTCAGTCCCCACTTTCGTGACTCAGTCTTAGAGCATTAAAGCCTTAAGCTTGGCAGGTGTCCAGGATGAAGAAATATTAACAAATCTCCCACAAAGAGCACTCTAATCATAGCAAGCACTGAAGCCTTGAACATAATATTTCCTCCATGTGTAACATTTCCAATTTGCTTAATGGTCTCTCAAACTTTACAGTATGATATTGCAAATGTTCTTTTAAAAACTCCAAGCCCTCCCCAAACACATAACCAGCATGTACATTACATAAAGAAAAACTATAATTTGCTCTTCACTTTGGCTTCTGCTGAGAAATCTTCTTCCAAGTCATCATTTATTGGAAAATAAAAAAGAAATACCACGTTCAAGTTATCTTTCAGAAATGCCTCATTTTGTAATTCCCACTGCAACAGCAGAGGCACATACTTCCATGAAACGTTGTTGTTTATCTCTTTTTGGATGACCTCATTGAAGGTTATTTGGAAGAAGATGGAAATGCAGACTGATTTATTGGTAGCTGGAGTGTAAATTTCACACAAAAGTTCAAATGGCAGATTTTATAACTACAGCCAAAGGGTCTGAATTCTGTGATTTGTGAGTCATTTCCACAAGTCCATGTTCAGTTGTCTGCCCCACATCACACACTGAACTCTCCTGCTTTCTTTTAGGATATGAGCTGACACTGCTTCCAGATAGCTACATTCAGAGCAAGGATTTTTACAATTAGATGCAACTGCACCCATTTTTATTCATACCTAAGTGATGTGAACAAAATCCAGCTAAATCCAATTTTACTGCATTATCTCTATTTAGGCTATGGTGGAACTGTAGCAAATACTCTGAATATTGCTTATCCGAGGCCTATAAATTCATTTCTAGGAATAATTACAATTTAGTTACCAAGGAAACATATATTATAGCAGTCATTCTCCTTATTCATTGGCATAGTTATGTCTGCCACTTTATAGACAAACTGTATCTAAGTGTAGAACTGCATTAAACAGTAATTTCAGAGGACTTTTCAACAGATATTTTTCCTAAAAGAAAAATACTTTTCTAAAACTTTTTTCTCAAAAGTTTCCTTGTCTACCCTACTGAAACTCATGAATTTTTCTCTGGTTTGGGACATTTGTTCTTTGAACATTTTTCTTTTTTTTTCTAGCAGAAATCTACTGTATGCTGTGAACAGCATTTTGTGACATAAACGTGGTTAGTCTTCTAGAAAAGGCAGGCTACTGAAGGCAGAAGTGTCAGAAGAAATACAAAGGTACAAGAAGAAAGCAAAGCATTACAAGCTCCATAATTTATGCAGTGTACTGACACAATCCAAGTCACTACAAAAGAATACGGTTCTCCCTCTCATAAGGATGCAAGCTAGTCACAAAGCACATATCAACCCTACCTAGCTGGGTTTATTTTAAGGAAGCAAGGACTATAGCCAGCTCTGGAGGAGCATGAGAGAACTCAAACCCTTTCAGTAAGGAGGATTTCTGCACGTTCGAAGCACGTGAAGTGGGGAACATCTGTGACGTCAGCTAGTATTAATGGAGAGAGGAAAACCTATGCTTCAGCTACTTATGTGCTGTAAAATGTCCCAGTTGTGTTTTTTAAAGCTGCTTAATTACGTTAACAGAAAGTCCTTTCCACATTTTGCAGTTCAGGCAAACCCATTCACTTCACAGCAATTCCATGCTATGCCTGACATTTTGCAGTCCCAGGCTGAATGTGAGCTACTGCGATTTGCCTTTGAGCTGGCTAAGCTTTACTGTTTAACTGTAGTCAACACAGCTCTGTATCTTATATTGTTCTTCACATTTCCTCAAATTGCTCATGCTAAGTATCTGGTTTTTCTCATACTTTTTTTTTTACATCAGTGAACAAAAATGCCTTTTTTAGTTTTTACCTTTTTTAAGCATGGAAAAATAATGTCTAGAACACTTCATGCAGACAACTCCCTGAAATCTGACATAGTCATTAAAAAAAAAGGGTACAATGCACAATTCAGTAAATGTGGGAATAAAAAGTTTTGGTGAGTCTTGAGTCATCAGTAACAAAATTAATGAATGAGATCTTCAAAACCCACCATTTCCAAGTTCGAAACTGGTGAGCAAATACTTCCCTTAAATGGTTCTGACTGATTGCCAGTGGCCAATTCCCCACATCCTAGACAACAGACATAACTTCAAAATACAAATAACCCTCTTGGTAGAATTGGCATACATACTTCTAGTGGGGTAATAACATTTGATCATGACCAGTGAGAAATAGATTTGTTCCTTTCATGTAAAAATGAGGAGTGTTTTAATTTAAAAACAAAATTGTAGGTTTTAAAAGCCTATATCCAGCTTACATATAAATATATTCAGATAAACACATGTTCTTAGGAAGCAGAGCATGGAACTGGAGAAGATGAAAGAACGATTAAAGAGCTAAGGAAAATTAAGCCACTTGGTTATACTGATAAAAGAATGATAGTGATCATCTCCCCATCTAGTCTTAATAGCTGTCTTTCATAATTTTTCCATTAAAATCAAATTAAAGTTTGAGCACTGCCATTTAAATGAGATTCTTTGCAGCTGCATTTCTTTCAGCCTAGTGTTAGTATTAAGCATTTAGTGAATTTCTTTTAGAAGTTAATTCAATAGTGCTTGTCATTATATAGCTACTATCTCATTTTCATTTAATCACCAAGATGTTATGATCTTTCAGAATGAGACTGTTTCAAAAACTATAAAGATTGTTTTCTGAAGTTTAATAATACCCATTTGGCCACGAGCATTAATTTCAATGAATAGTCAATACTTTCTACATCATACTTTCTACATTCTACATCCTGACATTAAGTACCGAACTATTCATTTGCAAGACAGTATAATCTTTCTATTAAGCACCTTTTGCTGTTTTACGTCCCCCTTTCAAAGTAACATAATTTGTGAGCATCTAAGTATGATCTAGTCATAGCATTCAAAATAAAACGTATTTCAAAATTGGTAAGATCACTCTTGAATTACATCTTCTGGAAATAATTTAATATGACTCGGGTTTCAATAAAGGGTTGAAATATTAGGGAAAAAAAAAAACCTCACTGGTTGATTTAAGGCACTTTTTATGTCAACTCTGTCCATAAATGTTGCAAGATTGATTTCTCTCTTAAGTAGTTCCTTCCAACAACATCTATGGAAATGGGGACCTAGGTTTCTTTTTGTATCCTGGCTATATACATGGATTTTGAGATGTTTTTCTTTATCAAATAAGTTAAGCGAACATATGCAGAAATACTACATTTTACATTAAAACTTTTTCTCTTAGCTACCTTCATGGTCCCCCCAGTACAGTATTAGATTGCCACTTAGCCAAATGCAGCCCTTCAGAAGCAAACGAATCTCATCTCAGTTATGTGAGGCGGTTCTCTCATTTCACAGCACCACACTTTTGGAAATCTGTTTCCTGGTGTGGAAAAGAGTCACAGACTACTTCAGGGTGGCAGGGACTTGTGGAGGTCAGCCAGTCACGCCTCCAGATTATCACAATCCTACTACAGGGTGGCTTTATCCTGCAGCCTTCAAATCACTGGTATAGTTTGTGAACTTTCTGAGCTGGAAGTCCCATTGCACAGGTCACTGGTGAGGAATGCTAAGCAGCATTGATGCCTTAGGTTTTAGCTTGTATATTTTTCAGATCCTGTATTGCCTAGTATGTAACTCTGAAACTTCATGTAGCCTGTTAGCTACTGTTCTCACATTTTGGTTGGACATAGCAAACCTTCTCTGGGCCTGAACTCAAGGACACCTTGTTTTCCCAGGCCCTGAAATATGTAAACTGAGCCTCTGGACAAGGTGACCAAACTTGGGGTAATTACACCATTACTTGAAATTATAATTGGAGAATTAACCCTGATACGGAAATGGACCAAACTTATAAAAGTGTGAAAAACCCGAGACCCAGGGTGCATCTTGGGTGGAGCCCCTCAGAGGCTTTTGACTGCCCAAGGTGTACCTTTGAAGGCCCTTCAAATAAATATCTGCTTTTATTGTCTTAATCTTGTCTAGCCTCTGTTTTCAGGTAGCCACTTCAAAGCATCAGTGTCAGCCTCAAGTATAACCCCTTAGGAAAATCACCAGTACTCAACAGCCAGCTGGATTTTAAACCACTAATCACAACCTTTGAGTCCAGCAGCCCATCTGGGTTTCACCCACCTGTAATTCACATGTAGTCCTTATCTCACTGGCTGAATTGCAGTGATACTATGGAGAGAGACTGTGTTGTTAAAGGCAATGGAAATGCCATCCACTGCTTTTCCCTCCTCTCGTAAATGAACACAATTAGGTCAACCAGCCACATTTTTCCCTTGATGTATCTGTGCTGGCTGTTCCCTCTCACCATCTTGTTTTTCATGTGCCTGGACATGACTTCTGGGATCATTTGCTCCACAACCTCCCACAGATTGAGGTGAGGCTGGTAGTTCCCTGGGTTTTCCTTTTTGCAATTTTATTTGGTTTCTTTTGAAGATAAGTGTGATACTTGACTTTTTTAACCTCCTTCAGTAGCTATGACCTTTCAAAGTTAGCTCCCTCAGCAGTCTCCATGGATTTGTATACATCTAGTTCCCATATTTGGTCCTGAATGGGCTCATTCTCTACTCTAGTCAGTACCTCTTTCCCGTAAACTTTGCACAGAGATCTTGGAGGCCTGAAAACAGACCTTGCCAGGAAAGAACAAGAGAAACACTGAGCACATCAGAATTTTTCAAGCTCTTTTTCATTAGATTCTCTTCCCATTCAATAGGGAAGTGTTTGTATATAAATCTGCAGGAGGACTGGGACCCAAACAGAGGCAGAACGTCAACACGAGAGAGTGTGAGAAATGATTCCTTAAATCCTTCCCAACCCTGAGACTTGAAAGCTTAACCTTATAGGCTTCCTTTAAAACATGACAGGAAAGCCATTTTAGTGTTGGTTGGGTTTTTTTTCTTTAACCGACAAGTCCATGACTAACACACTAACATAGAATATGAGAAACCTGCATCCTAGGCTGTGTTCAGCAAAAGGAGTTTAAGCCCTCCTCCTTCACTGTCTGGAAGAGTGGTCTCATAGAAGATCTACAGATGATGTGTGGTTGAAGAAAATGTGGTGGGTTTAGTTCTTTCTACTGGAGCTGTTCCACCTTTGTAAAGGAATTCCATATTTACTAGGCCAGGAATGTTACTTTCTAGCCAAACCATTCAGGGCACTTTCTGGGAAATAGGAAAACCTGAGTTCCAAACTGCTGAAAGCGACTGTTTATTTTTTTACATCAAGCTGTCATGGGGCAAAACATATGAAGACTCCAAGGCAAAGTACAACGCTCGTGTCTCTCTGCTGGTACCTGTGCAGCAGTCAAACTGAAAACATCAGCCTTCAGGCAGAATGTCTCCAGAGACACCCAAAAGCTTCCTTCTGCAGATTTGTCTGTTTCTTAATCTAGTTTGAATAGCCTGCTCCCATCCAGAGAGTCAGATTCCCTTGCACAGCTAATCCATTCACTCACTGAGTTGTTCTGCCTAGCCTGCTCTTTCCAGCAGTGACACTAACTAGGGAATAGATAGATTTTCTGGCAGGACATGTGGAATGTACCTGTTCCCTTCACAGTATGTCTAGACTCATATACAAACAAATGCTTTACTGCTAAAATTAGAAGCAAAGCATTCTTGGAAAAATACATTTTAAAAAAAGTGAAAAAAAAAAAGATGAAATGTCATTTTAGAGTTGTGAATTGCATAGGATGCGGTAAATTGTCTAGTCAGTGTTTGTCTACATGTGGTCTGAACATTTTTTACAGAGATCCTGGATTTAAATACATATATATTTTTTGAATAAAGATTAAAATCCCAAGAGTTGTGATGCCCATAGTAAATTACAGGGCGTTTTCTTCATCTACAAGATCACTAGCTTTTGCCATTGGTTTTGGGTACTGATTTACCCATAAATATGAAATGGAAGAGTCACTCTACCAGAGACATATACTGTGTTTTCAGCACAGCTGAGGAAGTTCAAAGAAAAACAGACATAGGCACACTTTCTCTGTTCCCACTGCAGTAAGTGTACTTAAATTTAAAACTACAGGGTTCTTTGTCCAAGGGTGTTCCAGGAATTAAATATTCTTCTGTAGTAACGGAAGCTTCAGAACCTTTCAGCAGTTTTTCATTTTGATTTCTAATTCTAATCCTGACAATATCTTTTCTCTGAAATAATAGACTGAATTTCATCATTTCATACTTTCCTAGGTTAAAGAAATAACCATTTACAGACAAGATGCCTTTATTCATATATTGTTAGTCCCCTAAAATGCCTCCTATTAAATTTCATAAGTACTTCTGATGCTCCATTACCTTAAGCTGGGAAAGGTCATCTTTTTCTGCTTAAAGAAATGCAGTCTTTCCAGAGAAACGTAGCAAACTCAGAGTTTAAAATATTGCTGGCAGGGTGAGGCAGCTTTAGGCAGATGCACATTATTCACAACATTCTTTGGGAATTCCTACCCAGTGAGCATCACTCACAGAATCTGTCCTAAGACTATTCTTGGGATTGTATCTGTGTTTTCCATCCTGTAAACTTTCAGATTTCTATAGTTATAAATGCAGCACAGGATAGTGATGCCAAACTCAAAACCAGCCCAGTCAGTACCTGAGAAACAGCACAGACAATTCAGTAAGAAGACTAATACCCTCTTCTTTCAAACTGTTGGACTCAAACATGCTAAGCTGATACCCAGTGCTTCTTAAAAGTGTACTCAATGTGTACTCTTATACTGGAACACAGAAGAGTGAATAACATGCCTGCAATAGAAATTAAAACCAAATAAATACCATTCAGGACACTAACTGGTGCATCATTTTCTGCCCTAAATTTGGGTTGTATTAACATCACCATCAGCCTGCATCAACAGTAGACCTTCCTTCAGCTAGAAACCTGCTGCTTTAGAGCAGATTAACCTGACAAACTTGGTTAGTCAAACCACCTCTGCTCTCTCAGTGCCACACAATGATTTGTGTATGTAGTGTGTTCATTTTAGAAGTGGGATTTCCTTCCTTTTTTCTTTCATCACTGTAATTATTTTGAGTGGAGAAAATGCTACAGACTTTCTGAAGAATACTTGTAATCACCACAAGACTACAAACTCCCACTAATCCTTGCTTTAATGCAGTCCCAAATTGCTCAGCAAGGTATTTCCGTACGGGGTTCAGACACTCTCCCATGCTGTGAATACTTTTCAAAAATTAAAAAAAAATACAAAAGAGAAACTTTTTTTGCTTTTTCTCCAAACTTACCAGAAACTAAATTTTTCTACTGAGGCCTTCTCCATCCAATTTTAACATGTTCTTTGGGATCCTTTTATGACTCTGCTAAGGGTTAATGTGTTCCCTGGCCAGGATGAGTCCAGAGGCAGCATTTCCACAAAATACAATGGCTAACAAAACCATAGCTCAGAAACTGCACATAGGCACTACTCTGCTTAAGAAAAGCATGGCCGTAGGAAAACAAAATGCACTCAGATGCTAAAAGTACCTGTGAAAAGTTGAGGTATAGATTTTAATCAGAGACAATTTCTCAGAAATCATGTAAAAACAGTGACAGGTCGCAGCCACTGGGAATGCTGGGTCAGATGCAGGAGTTTTGGAGAGCACACTCTAACTTTGGAGGGTCAGAGGAAGGTAGAGGCAGTCCTGACAACCATGGGAGACCAGTGCCAGAACACTTTGGAGGCAAACTAGATGACTTTCACTATGAGGACTACTGTTTTCATCCACCACTGAGTTAAACTGGGAGCTCACAGAAATATGAGGTTGGAAATGGAGATCCTTTAGAATATCTATGTGCCCTCCTACAGACCCTCCTTCCCCTTTTTGGATAGGTTCATTTGCATGCCCTAAACCTCTCAATTCATTAGAGCATAAATGAAAGTGAATGGGTAATAGACTCAGGTGGTTGACACATCCTGACCTATTCAGCTGTAAAACTGAAGAGAAAAAGTACTTTGAAATAACTACAAGATTACACAGTGTATTCCTTACTTTTAGCTGCATGTATTTCTGAATACACTGAATAACACCAGGCTATGTGCCTAAGCATTATACCCTCAAGACCAGTTGTGGGACAGGAGGGAAGAAATATAAAACCAAGTATAACTAATGGAAAGTTTATCCTTGAGAAACATATAAACATATTTCAGGGTTAGTTAACATGAAGAAAGTATGTATCACACTCACCACTGTCAACTGCAAGAACGGCATCATCACATTCCAGTGATAAGTATTTAGCCTCTACTTACCCAAATACATAATCCTAAAACATTGACTACAGTGTCATGCTAGAAGGAGTCGGGGACTTGTGCTTGAACAGTGCTCAACCCTCATACAGTGAGCATTGCACTCAGAACCTGCTGGCAGTTCTTTCAACCTCTTCAAGTACATATCTTTTTATGACTATCATTCACTTTCTACTTTCACAAACAAAACACAGCTATCAAATGGAAATTAATAGATAGAGATACATGGAATTTGTAAACTGCAGAGGCGCACTTAGAAAAAGCAAGGGCATCTCAACAATTACTAAATATTTCCCACCTTATCAAAATGAAGGAAGAAAAAAAGACGGATGAGAGGAAACTCAGTACAATTAAACATAAAAAGCAGAGGAAACTCAGTTCTATGTTGCTGCTGCTGCTTCTCCATTGCTGCCATGACTCACTGCAGTGTCCTTGTTCTGCAAAGACCACAGCTGAGAATGAGATGTGATGTTCCACGTCCTTGTGCTAAACCCATGCACAGCAAGACGAAGACGCAGAAAACAGCTTGGTTATCCTTGTATTTATTTCTGGTAAGTTATTATTTTGTGCCATTTTTTTCAGTAGCTTTGTCAATTTAGCAGGAATTGAATAACTTCAAAGTGAAAAGAAAAATATTATGTGCACATGAAAATAACCCATAGATTATGGCTGATGCAATGGGTCAGACTTACCTCTGAAAATTTTTTGAGACTTGCTGGACTTAGACTAAATGTAAAATTAGTTTGTTCATTATAGGCATTTAGTACAAGAACTGATTGAGGGCTGGACCTGAACAGATTCTTCTAAATCATCAATACTGCCTACACTTACTCACACGTTCCTTGTCTGATTGCTGAAGCAGTATATTACCCTCTTTCTGCAATTATATCCAGTTATATCAACTTGTATTTTCATATAGCGTTCCCTAAATTATGTTTTAAATTTTTGCTGCTATCCAAGTTGTCTCTCCATTTCTAACAGCCCAGTGGGCAAAAGCCTTCCAGTTGATACTCTGTCATTTCCAACGGGAAGGAAGTAGTATTCTCATCAGTCAGACACTAAAGTAAAAGTTGTGTCTTTTTTGCAACAGAATTGGTTACTCAGCTCCAGATTCATTTTAACCATTTTGTTGTATCAATGTATCCAACAGGTACAAATACTACAATTAGCATTTGGTTAGCTAACAATAATTTCCAAAGTTAAATAATAATATTCCTGTGCATGCAAGTTAGCCTTATGTAGGCAAGATGAAGAGGGAAGTGCAGTCCGTTATATAAAGAACTTAGATCACTTCTCGTTAGTAATGTTTGCCAACACTGAGAGCATAAAAAATATTCATTTTTAGTATCAAGAGTTGTTGAAAAAATACACACACACACACACACACATATATATATATATAGAGAGAGATATATATATAAAACTGTCTCTTAAAGGATAACTACAAATATAATCTTCCATGGCCAGAACTTTTTTTCCTTCTTACACTGGTGTAAGGCCAAGTAGGGTGGGGGGAGTGAGGAATAAGCTTGAAAATGTGATCAGGAGCAATACAAAGTAACATAGCTTCACCAGGAAGAGCAAACCTGTCCCAATTTATTCTAGGTAAACAATTGTCCAGAAAAGAGACAGTGGATCAAATAGTTGTAGTTCATCAAAAACGTTTGGTTGGATTGTAATCTCTCAGTAACAAACAACAAGGAGATTACAGTTGAAAGGAAAGGGTAACTATTAGTATGAGCAGATGTATAAATGGCAAATGATACAAACAGAAAGCAAATCTGGGGAAGGAGAGTGGTGGAACAAAGCAGTTTTAATCTGCACTTTGTAGCTTACAAGCTCCATGTAGTCCATTTTAGTTCCAGCAGAACTGCTACCTTTGATTCCTTCTCACTGCGAAAATCGGGAAAGCTTCAGGATGCGTTATTGAAAAGCTTCTTTTTGCCTCTCAGAAACCTTCAAATCACTTTAATCTGCCTAATTTTACAACACAGAAATATGTATTCAAGATTCAGAGAAATGAAATTAACAGTTTCAGAGGCAAGAGAGAGATCGGGGTAGGGGAGAATGGGACCAGCTGTTGATTGACATCTAAGGCAAGATGGGGGAGGTAATTCGAAGTCCTGCTGATAGAGACTTGTGTCAGAGAAAAACATGCAGATGCTTATGTTTTCTCTTATTTTTTAAGAAGTATTTTCATATTTTCCTATTAAAAGAGAACAAGGCAGAAAGTAAATGGAGAAATAAATAAAGAAAAAACTTTGGAGGTTTCCATGAACAGTGATAGAAAGCAGAAATAATTTCAAATTATATTAGAACAATGCACCAATTACTCCACCACCAAAAACAAAGTTAGGAAACAAAGCTAGGTTTATCTCTGCATTTCAGGGAAATCAAGGCCCCAGAGGTCAAGGAGGTTGCTAAATGGGTGAGGGAGCAAGAGAACATTTTAAAAAATCATCCTCTAATTTGGAGCCAAGGTCAATGATTTAAACTTTATTGCTCATCTTGAAACCAAACACACAATGAGCATAGGTGGAACCATCCCAACTAGCAATTACCCAGAGCCAGGCAAACAAGAATTGCAGAAGTAACTATAGCTGCAAGAGAATTCATGTTTTCAAAACATGACATCAGCCCTGCCAATTCGCTAGCCACTGCTCACTTCTGATGGTGATAACTTGTTAAGCCACAATACTCAGCCACATGCCGAGCATCGAACTCTATCGGGAAACTGCGACTGCCACAAGTTGTTTGTGCCACTAAGAAGTCTCAGCTGAAGCCCAGAGTTTAACAGTCAGCTCTCCTATACTTCAGAACCTGATCCTCTATGCCACAGTCAAAACCAAATAAGAGATGACCTGGTTACTGCCGTATATATGGAGCTTAGTGCATCTTTACCAAGGAACACACCCAGCTTCAGCCTTGCAAATACGTCAGTGAAAAACTTTGTTTGCAGAGATAAACGGAAAGAGAAAGAATGCATAATGGCATTTCAGGAGCTCTGATGGAACCTTCCTCACCATACAGCGAATCCCATTTCTATGTAATTATATGGTTCACTCTTCCTTTTTTTTAGCCTAAATTTAATGCAGCCCACACAAATTGGTGTCATCTTAGTGCTTATTACTGTAAAATATTGACCTCAGCACTCTGAATCATGAAACAGAGTTTGTAGAAAAGGTTACAATGTGCTGTATGTTAAGGAATCCCACACCAAATCAAGTTTCTGCTATAGACATTTAGTTTCAGGTTTGAAGGGAAACGGAGGGCTGTGTTCCAGAGTACTGAATTTAGAACTTTCCCATTCAGATGACAAAATTCATGCCAAATACAGTGAGATTTTATCTATTGAGACAGAAAATAGGCACATCACTGAAAATACACTTGGAAAAGATATATTTTGTGGGGAAATCCCTGAATTATCACCTTGCAGCAAAAAAAAAAGGCTAAAGTGAGGCTGTGGAGATTGGAATTAGCAGGTTCCTAAATGGGCTTTTTAGGAGTGTATCACAGAGTAGTTCATGTTGTGGAAAGGACCTCTGGAGATCATCTCCACTTTGGCTAAACACACAGTGGTCTTCCAGGGATGTATTTTTTAATGAACTAAATGTCTTGGGAGGGAGAAAAAATTGCAGCACTGTTACTATCAAAGTATGCTGAATTTATGGCAACAACAAGAAGAAAGAATCCCCATTTGCTTCCTTCACCTCACCTTCCTATATTCTCTCCACATCAAGAAAAAGTTCAAGGTTGCATTTGGCACTTCTAAGAGTTAAAGAAGAGGCAGTATGAGATATGAGGTCAGATTTTCCTTTTATTTCTAGCCCTTCTTATACAAGTACACTTTTTGAAGTATTTCGTGTTTTTCATTAGCAGAAGCAATAATAAAAAATTACCTGTTAAATTTGTACAATTGTAACAAGAACTTAGTCCTATTAAATTCTATTTATATTTTTTCCCTTCAGTTAATTGTTACTGATGATATATTATCTGAAGTTAAAGTTATGGATTTTTTTTGTGCCAGACACTTGGAAAATTGCACAGGCTTTTGATGGATATTTGCCCTTTCAAAGCTGAATCAGGATATTAGAAAATTGTGATTTCTTTGAAAAGGTCAACAAGAAGTTTTGTATATAGTAGGTAAGAATGCCAACTTACAGACAGTTGTGTCTTTGAGACTTTTGGGGGATGCTGAAGTGACTATCCCATTCTCATGTAGCACACACGTAAATAGCTAATTCCTCTAAAATAATTCTCTGAAAGATACCAAGTTAGCTTTTGAGCCCCTCATTCTCCATAACCATGCAGTTCTCCGTGCGCCAAAGGAAGTTCTAAGCTGAAGGAGTGCTACATGGAGTATCACTGTGACAAGCTGTTGCTGATGAGTGGTAGGGTTCTTCATATGCTAAACATGAGGTGTTATCAAAGGAGAGTAATAAACACAGTCTGTGAGTGTTGCTGACATCGACCCTGAGAGACCCTCAAGCCATCTCTTGCCTCAGCCATACTCTCCAATTAAATATATTTAAACATTAACTGTGTTACAGACCAGGTTAATGATGTTTTCAGAAATAAGACAGTCTGTCAGAGCAGTTAATAGAACTGAACATGCTGAAAAGGCGTTGTCTTGTTCTTCACTTATAGGGATGCCTTTAGCTCTTTGCCATATAAACAAAAAAACCCTGCCCTGCCAGCTTCTAACTTCTCCCTTGGAAACCTAGGCACTCTTTTTGTGAAACACAATTCATCATAGAATTAGAGGGAAGTATTTAATAGACCCTAATGACACGTTGTGAGAACTATGCCAATTCTGTCACAGTAGGAGAAAAATAATTTCACTAGGGAACTAGGGAAAGTCAAAGCTGCTCGTGAAAAGGAGGAAACAGCAAAATTCACCAACAGCTGCCAGCAAATACAAATGCTATGAAAACTTCATCACAGTATATTTTAAATAATGTTCTTTAAAATAATGTCAAAATAAATTGCATATGAACCCAAAGTAACACTCTCAAAGTCAAGGGGATTTTAGGCATGAAAGACGAGCTATAACTTCTGTATGAAAGAAAGAGCCATGTTTGTGGTACACTCACTTGTCCAGCTCAGTGGCAGTGACCAAGGCAGTGACCTTGAGAGTATTAAACAGGGTCTGATTCGAGAATGAACATTCAGGAAGAACTAAAAGCAAAGAGCTGAGGCACATTTGAGGAGAAATGTGATCATAATCAAAAATGCATCTGATGATTTACCACTCAAATACACTATTTGAGAAAAGAAACCTGTGGATAATTAAGACTATTACCTTAACAAACACATCAGTGAGGGAATTTACACACAGTGTTTCCTGAAACACAAGAAAAACATTATTATCTTTTACACAATCTGAACCCCTTTGGCTATGCCTGGCATCCTTTTCTGATACATGATGTTAGCAGAAAGCAGTAAAGATTTCTCCAATGTCTAAACAAGCATATTCTTGTTGAATTTATTGTCAATTTACATACAAAAACTGATTTTCCTACCTCATGTGAAAGCTGCAATTTCCTACTAAACAGTATGCTTTGTATCATTAAGAGCCTCTTAAGAAAAATTGGATCAGATCTTTCTTCCTTGGCACAGAGCAAGGAAAAAATGGTGATTTTTTTTTCTAGAAAAATATCAAAACAACTTAAATTAGGCACTATGTGCACTTGTTAAACCTCTGACTTCCACCAGCTTCCTGTTTCAAAATAATCCAAATATATGTATGAGCAGAAAGTGGTTCAGGATTTTAGTGTGTATCCTATATTGACCGAGGCCACTGTTGATTTCAGAAGGGAATCAACAGGGAGTGAAGGAGGCCAAAGTTGAAGGTTTCATGGTTATCAGCAAAGCAAATAAATGGCAGCCAGCCCACACAAAAGGGCAGGAGATGTTCAGATCTCATTGTAGGTGTAACAAGGTATATTGCTTTCTTAACTGTGGAACCCTTTCCCGGGCTAGAGTCCTGCCAGCAACACAGAAAGTGCTGCCGCTTCTCTCAGGAGGTCAGTGAAGGAAGAACAGAGCGAAACTAGCTGTGCCCAAAAGTCAGGTCCCCGGGATCCCTGACAGCCCTGCCCATCCCTGCCCATCCCTGCCCATCCCCGGGGCTCCACTTCCTGCCCAGGCCCCCAGGGCTGTGGGTCCCTGCCGCTTTGGCAGCACAGCAGGGCCGGTCCCTGGCTCCCTACCATGACAGGTCCACAGCCCGCCTGGTCCCTCCCCCACGGAGATGCCCAAAGCTGGGGTAGCCACCATGCCCCTCCTGGTTGCCTGCTTTTCTGCCAGGATGGTTGGACAGGCCCTGCCTGACAAGAACCAGGCAATCATTAGAAGCTGTCCCAGCTCTGGGTCGTTCACCCAAGCACGCTGGCTCTCTCTGACAGGGAGAAGACACAGCTAAATAAGGAAAATGGGGAAAACAAATTGACTGCATCTGGAGGGAACACAGCCATTTTTACAACTGTGATAGTCTTGCCCTAATAGGAGTCTTGGTATTGCCAGCCAGGAGGGCAATGATGTGTCTAACCTGCTTAAACAGAAATCAGAGAAGACGCCAGAGCAGAACAAATAAAAAAACATGGGAGAATTCAATTATACCCATGTAAGCTTGAAGGAATGTCATTGTGAGAAATGATATAGAGGTACAAGTTTTAAATATCTTAAATGACCACTTGTTAAACTTACTACTCAGAAAACCCACAAGTGAAGAAGCAGTTTGGCTTAGTCTTGAGCAGACAAGATGTGGTTTGCAATGTTACTTTTGAAGAGTTGCTCTGTAATTATGACTACTATATATTCAAATTTAGTGTTTACAAGAATGAAGTAGATTTAATTTAACAAAAAAAAAAAAAAGGAACAACAGAAAAAAAAGAAGCTTGTTAAAAACAAATTAAAAGGAAGACATAGAAGTCTTCCATTGAACAACAATAAAGGAAGGCATTTAAAGTTAGAAAGATTTCCTCCAAAAAGCAGAAGTCTTATCTGAAGAAGGGAAACAAAAAAGAGGATAAATTCAGATAAAACAAATATAAAACTATAAAAGGCAGATGAAAACAGATTTTGAAGATTAATTTGAGTAAATAAGAACTTCTTTCCTCCCTGGCTGAAAATTTGTACAGTCCGCAGATCTAATAGAACTAAAAAAAATGTAAAGTCATAACCAAAAAGTTAGATGAATTCTTTTTACCCACATTCATTTAAGAAAAGCTTAGAGAGATTCACAGACACTTTCTTTATAACAGTCAAGTCTGGTGAACCACCAAAAGTTCAGTAGGGAACATTTATGAATAGAGTGATAAAATAAATGCTAAAGAATCACTTGGGTTCCATTGCATTTAACACCAAGTAGTATAATAATCAAACTATGAGACTACTGAATTTCTGCTGTAGTGGTAACCTACTGACACTTCCTCAGGAATGGAGAGTATTAACTGTAAAAACCCCCTTATAAAAGGGGATTGAGAGAGGGTACAAGTAATCTACACCAGAAAGTCTGACTTCTGTGCATGTGGAGCTGTGAGAAATTATGGATCTACTCAACATTTTATGTCCTGGTTATACTGGAGCAGCTTTTGCAGTAGAAAGTCAAGGCTCACATAGGATTCATTGAAGGGTCAGTGGGTATATTGACAATGACAGTCTGATTCACAGAACTGCATGAATTTTTGGAAAACTGTTGACAAGGCATCTCTCCATCAAGTTGTAAGAAACTAACCAATCATGATGTAAGGAAGAAAGAAAGGTTTATGGTATATTTGTAACTAATTAAAAACTGAGAGTGGGAATACAGTAAAGAAACTACCTCAGGAATTGTTAACGAACAAAAACTGTTCAATAGATTCATATATGAACTACTGAATGAGATAAGTCATGAATTTACAGATGATATAAAATTAATCAGGATAGCAAAAAATTCAAGTTGTCTTTACAGAAGAGTTACAGATATGGCACAGCTTTTTGTACTCTTTCTAAGCATCCATTCTTGATGACTGAGACAGAAATCAGGAATAAAAACGCCTTTGGTCTTGTTGTCCTAACAACTGCACTGCTGTCCCAAAAAATACTGACACAAAGATAAAAAATTACGGACAGATAAGCTAAAGTGCATAGCAACCTTTCAAACAGGGAATGATGAAAAGAGCTGAACCTTCTTTCTTCAATATAACCTCTGCTCAACCAGCTTTTATGCATAACTTACTGTCATTTATTTTTGAAAGTGCCATATCGAGCATTCAAGGCAGTTACAGAACATGTTTCCTCTTTAACTGTTTGCCTCTGTGTGACAAAGAATCAGTACAAAAATATTTTTAAATTACAGAAATTTAATACATTCATTTTCCATCCTTCAAATTACTAGCAACTACCAAGCTTTGTCACAAGGCCAGGATTTTTGGACACTCAGCTTTCCCAGCACCTTTACTCCAGAGCAGCTCCAAAAACACCTTCTGACATAGTAACTGGTTAAAAAAAAATCAGGTTTTATTGTCACAACAAAACCCTGATATATCATTCCTACTGAAGATACTGAAAAATCTCACACGGTGGTCAGACAGTCAAAATGAGAAGCAAGATTTTATTTTGTGTAAAGACACTTGTTTCTCTCCTTTTAGCTTTGCAGTTTCATCCTCATCAGCAGGTGACAGATGCTCACCATTTTTCACTAAAAACATAAAAGAGATTCAAAACTTAAGTCGGTGTTCTATAAATACTCAGGACAATGACATTTCCATTTGCGTGATAAGCAAAACAAAACGTCAAGGCTTAGTGTTTACTTTCATGTCTCAGAAAGGCCTGTTCTTATCAGTGGTGTTTCCCAGCAGCTATGTTTCTGTCTATAATGTGCATTGCTGCGTAACAACAGCTACACGGTGGAAAACAGGTCTAGGTTTTGGGTTGCAAGACAAATGTGTTTCACATCAGCCTCACTGGATACTGGAATTCACATAATGAAACCAACTATTATATAGAATACAAAGGAAATATAGTAAAAGTAACTGCAAAAGTAACTCCACGGCTGTAGTTGAAAACATTTGTATAAGTGCTATACAGAATAACCAAAAGGAAGTGTTCTACTGTCACTGATAACAGTGTATTCAGTCCATTATATTTTCCAGGATCAGAAGGAGGTGGTCCTCTTGGCAATGTTTTCTTCTGCTGCCCTTGCAGAGGTGTCAAGAAGCAAAAGAGTTGTGCAGAGGGAAAACTGAGATGGTTGAAAATGTATGTGACTGTAATGTTCTTTAATCTTTGCATACTTTGTATAGTCTGCAAAACCACCAGTGAGAACAATGACACCCAGGTCATAAGCAGAGAGGAGGGAAACACTCAGTGGTAGGGGTGGTTGTGACATTTCCTCACTCTATGAAGAAACAACCATGATTGGGCCTTTTGAATAGACAAAGTGCCCTGAATGCCCTTGCAGGCCCATCTTTCACTTCCAGTGAAATACAGTTGGGCTGCCATTCACACCACATAAAAGTTGCTGACTTAAATTCACCTCCACTCACATTTCAGAAGATATCTTCATCCTGTGGCCTGCATGCAAATATCTGTATTAAATCTCCAGATGTCACTTTTAGCTAATAGCCTGCAATTAGTGTTTGATGGCCCATCAATGCATTATGCAGTTCCTTCCTCTGGAAGAGATCTCTCTTTCTTTAAATTGAGAGAATTGAAAGAATTATGTTCTAATCCCCTGACTTCATCCAGTTCATTTTGGAACTTAATGTTTTTCATTTAAATCCCCTATTGGGAACTCATTCACTTCCATGGCACCAGCACAGCTAGGTTGCCTTGATTAATTACTAGCACTTACCCTTCTACTTCAGTAAATCTCAGTACGATGTCTAATAACTGGAAAGATTTAAACAAATGCTTTATACCATTTCAAATCTGAAGCTCCAAAGAATTCTACAAAAATGAGGAAAGGCAGGGGGCTACAGAGAGCCTGTGTTTAAGAATTGGGAGTGTCTGGGGTTCAGAGCTCATTCAACGCCCAAGCTGCTAAATCCAATTCATACTGGAAAGCCAGCTCACACAGGCAATACAATTCATCGAATTACACTTTCAGTCATGGAGATGCAACAGGGATGCCACATTTACAACTTCTAACATACAGGAGGTGTATTTTAAATATCCATGGGTTAACATAGGAGAGGAAGCTCGTGAACATGACAAAGATTAAACTTTCATTCCTGTGAAGTCTACAATGGTGGCTAACATGGAGAACAGTTATTCTAAGCCAGTTTTGGAAATGGACTTTCACACATGAATAAAAACTTACAAAGAAAAACAAACAAACAAACAAAAACAAACAAAGAAGCAAAATCAACCGAAAATGTAGCCAACCAACCAACAAAGAAATATTCCCAGCTGAAATTCAGCTTGATTATCCTTTACCTGTGGGACAACCTGGGTAAGAAGTCTAAGATTAATGAAAGGAAACAATCTAAACACTGGAAGTCTTGTAAGAAAAATGCAGATATTCTTTTCCCAAAACATATCCTTTTTTTGTTTGCTAATTAACTGTGATGAGCAGATAAAGGCCCCTTGCCAAGACTGAGTTGAAAGTCTCTTACCATTCAGTGGTTGGCGTAGAGGTGGAAAGAGAGCCTTTTTCACAGTACTCAGACTAAAGCTGCATTTTTGCTCATGCCAGTTAGAGCAGCAAACATTTATTAAGGTGTGAAGGTACCTCACACTGTGCAATCAAATGGTGAACCATGTTTTGATGAGTTTGACTTTCAGCAATTTCTTCTGCAGATGAATTAGTTCACTGAATGAAGATTTTCTCCGTCAATCTCACGGCTCACTCATCTTTGTCTCAAGCATACATTTTTTCCATGATGTATCATCCCCACCACCTCAGATGCTCTCAGCAGGGAATCACATACCCAGCTATGTGGACAGACAGTCCAAAGGCAGGTTTGCCCTAACCTGCTCTGGAAGCATAAAATGTACATGTAATTACAATCAGACCTCGGTAAAGATGTTTTGCATATGCCCACTGTGACTCTAGTGAGCCTACCCAGAAGTCCAGGCTCAGATAGTTCCTGAATTGGAGTCTTCTTGGAAAGCAGAGATAAAATTTCCAGTCTAATTTTGTAAATGTGTGTTTAAAATGTGTATAGTTACAGTGACATACACAGGCCAATAAAATTAAATTCCCTATTTAAAAAATTAAGATTATCTATTTTGTTTTTCCTGAGTGTCCTTGTTAGTTGAATGTTGTGTTATATTTTCCTAAAACTAACCTTTTCAAAAATCTGTAATTATCTTGAAATACATTTCCTGATTTATGATAAGGAGTGGATTGTATTAAAAATGGGATGATGACTTAATTTATTTCCCAGATCTGATTCACCTTTAAAACTGTGTTTGGTTTTGCTTTCTGGATGCTTAGGAAGATAGAATGTTTTCCTCTTTCTAAGGACATGATTTAATGATTTATTGAGAGCCCTTAACTCCCACTGAGGTCAAAACTATCCCACAAGGCCAGCTCCCAGCAATACCTTAAAGGGAACTGGAAAGTTTCTGCCAAGGCATCACTCCACTAGAAACACTGTTAGAGAAAAAGTGACTTCCAAAAGTGACTTTCACTTCCCAAGCAGAACTACACCTTTCTTGGATTGTATTTCTCTTTGGTCAGTTTTTCAGCCAAATGCTGCCATTTTATCTTTTTGCAATTTAGGTGCACCTCTATAAAAGTCAAAGCTGGCAGAGCATTTCTTTCAAGAAATACAAGAGAGCGAGAGAGACAGTTTAGAATGGGTTTGTCCTGGTGTGCTCCCCTGAAGAACAAAGGAAGGTTTTTAGCTTTCCTGCATGCTACAACATTGCTGATGGTGTCACACAGCAAAATCATACACTGATGTGCTACCAGTGAAGTCAGGTAGATCACTGGCCCTGTGCTGCATCTGCGACAGGAGCACAGGCAGCTCGTTCCTGCCTTGTGGTGGCAGAGGGGTGATAGTGCTGACTAACCAATGACTCTCTGTATTGCACTACCCACAAATAGCCCTGCTTTCAAAAAATGTAATTATCTGCCTCCTCTTTGATGGGCTGATAAATTGGGCTGGTTTTGGACAACATGAGAACAAGGTGGTAGTGCTGGAGTGCCAAACAGAGCTCCCACAGGGAGCATGAGGGTACTGAGCCAGGATTCTTCTTATTGAACAGTGCAAACAAAACCCCTTGGCATTTGTTCTAGTGACTGTTTATTCTGTACCTCTGCTTTCTGCCATAGCAAATCCATGGATTTCTGCTGTGCTTTCTTCATCCCAGTGACAACTCCCACATACTGCCAGGCAACTATTCACAAGATCTTTGTTTCTTGCTCCAAGGGCAAGTTTCCCACCAATGTGTTCATGCACAGTTGAAATACAGAAGACAGCTTCCAACCAACTAGCTCAGCTTCATTAACAAAAGTTTACTTTCATTAGGTTCTTTTTAATTCTAACTGCTAGACTAGCAGCCAAATAAGTGACAATTACTTATGGGCTGTGGGATTGGTTACAGACACTATGCCACCTGTGTAGACACGTACATAAAGAGAACACAAATTACTTAAACGAAAGTATCTGCCAGCAAATAAGAATCTCACTTTGAAAAGGCATAATACTGTTAATAGGCTCAATCCCAGAAAGGTACAGAGTGTGAAATTAATAGATCTAAGCTCAGCAAGAGTGCCTTGTTGTATACCCACTGCTGAGGTGGAAAACTGTTCCTGAACAACTGTTCCTGTTGTCCTTCCGCTCCTGAAGTTCTATGCCCTACCAGCACACATGCTACTCAGGGCGACATATTACTCCAGTATAATTTGACTGTTCTGCCTCATACCTTTTACCTTGGGAAGGTAAAAAAACCCGAACAACCATACCACACACACATAAAACACAAACAAACAAACAAATAAACACAGCAACAAAAAAACACCCCTCAATTCACTTTTATTAAAACCTCAGGGTATGCATAACTTGGCATAAATAACAGTAAGTTTGAAAACAAATTAATCTGTCTAATTATGAAAAATGTTGAGAGAAATAATTCTTATATCAGTGAAGCCATCTGCATATCTCTCCAGGCAAACAACACCACCGTCGCTATTCAGGTATACAAACACCTCCTTTGTACTTAGCACTTTTAGATGGTATTGAGCTATAGATATTAGTTACATCTGTATTGGTAAATTAAACTTGTTAAACATGACTGTGTTAACAAATTGTTGAGAAATAATAAAAATGAAATTAGACAGATCTATGCCAAGTGGCTCTCTAGTAATTTAACTGAAGAAAAGGTCAAGGTCCAGAAAGAACCAAGTACTCCCAGAATTCACCTGCAGCAAATCAGCCCACATTGCAGAATGGGCTGCAATGGCTCTGACAGGCAAAGGGACTCATCTTGCCTCACAACAACATATGATGCAAACACATAGCTCTTGAAGCTTGGAGGTTAGCCACAGGTTGTGCAGAGCTGTAGCAAGTGGCATTACAGGGAACGGTCACATTTGGGCTTGCTTCACAGGAGGTGCATGTCTGCAGGCAGAGGGTGTCTGCACACAGCTCTTTGCCCAGATGTAGCTTAAACTGGATCACATGGGTCTAACTCAGCACTTCTCACCTTTCTGCACTGTACCAGAGGTGGCGGCAAGCACTCAGGGGTGACAGATTTTGCTGCATTCTTTCAAGCCTGTTTGGAAACAGGTGTGCAGCTTCAGATCGAGGAATCCACCTCCATGCTCAAAGGAGAGGTACTGCCAAACTGGTAGTACTCCTCCTTTCTGCCCACCTGACCCATCCCTCTAGCTCTTTGTTGAGAGCTGTATATTTATTTATTAGATAGATTTACTTTAGGTAGCTACCAGTGCAATGTAATGACTGGAATGAGTAGTAGCATTAGAAGGAACAAGCTTTATCAACTTCATGCAAACACGCTTTGAGTGCCAATCAAACATTGAAAACAGGCATGAAGAAGAGACAGATCTGGCACAAAGGGTATACAGAATAACAAACCAGTCTGGGGAAGAGCTAGGCCAAATTCACAGCTACCTGACACTGACAGTTTATGAAAATATACTGCTCTGAAATAGTATTTTTGTCCCTTTAATTTCTCCATTCCTACATTTGTCATTTTCGTCATCTCCTTAAGGATCATTCACACCTTGTACCAAGATTGCAAAAACCTAGTGATTATCTCCCTATTGATCACCTCATGGCACCCAACATCCACGCACCCTAAGCAGCACTTCTGTTACACTCATCCTTCCAACAACAGCTTTTCCCCCAGTACTTCTGGACAAGTCAAGACCCCTCCCTGGTTTTCTTGATAAAAAGATAATTCTAACCATTATCTCGTTTGGAGAAAAGAGGAAGCAGAGTCAGAGTATAACAGGATCTGTTTAGTGACTGAAATTTGTCTTATGCTTACAATTATTAACTCTTGATTGCATATTATCAAACACCTCCCACCCACGTCAATGTAGGACTGTTTGCTACTGTCATAGCCATAGCCAGCATTTTAAAGTGGACCTGTCAATTATCAGGAGTTTCCTACCAGTACCTTATTTTTAAATTTTTTTAATACCTCCCCTTATTTTTCTTCTCAGTGAAGTGGGCTGTGAAGGGCTGCGAGTCCTCCCACCAGTTATGGGTTTCACACCGGTTATCAGGACTGGCAGTACACAAAGCACAGGAAGTGGGGTGTAGTGACTGTGAATGTGACTACACACATGTGGAACATGACAGCTAAAAGCAATGGTGTGCATGAACCCTAGCTACAGTTATGAAACATGCTTTTTTTACCCTTCTCTATTTGTATACTTTTCCTCTTAGATATCTTAGTTTCAAGCATAACAAGTTTTCGGGAAGCTGCAGTCAGAAAGGCCTTCTTTTACACTTTCTAAATATATCTGGAGAACCATTAAGGAAAGAAGAGCTTCTGTTTACAATTTTTTCTTGTCCTTTGTGACTCTAATGATTGAAGTTGACTTACATTGTAAATGAATTTATTTATTTTTTTCTATCAGCTGTCACTCTACAATCTTACTGTCCAAATTTATTCTCTTTATTGAGGTAAAAAAAGGGTATTGGAAGGGAAGGGAAGGGAAGGGAAGGGTATTGGAAGGGAAGGGAAGGGTAT